>JACBWW010000154.1:8369-27564 GCA_020086605.1 Lanius collurio | reverse complement strand
CAGGAAGAGGAGGCACCCCAAGGTTCCACCACTCCCTGTATCTGCAGACTCCCCCCAGCCCCAGGAGCGTTGTCCCGTTCGCCCCCCCACCCATTCAGCTGGTGACCAGGGAGGGGGATCCACGATTTCCCGGAGGTGAATTTTGGTGTTTCTGGGGTTTATTGGGCTACATGTTGGTGCCTTGGTTTTTTTGTGGTGGATGACTGTTTATATTTTGGAGGGAGTTTTGGCTGAACCTTGATGATTTGGGAGTTTTGGGGCTGTGTCTTGATGTTTTGGCACTTTTGAGCTGAATCGTGGTGTTTTAGAGGTTTTTATGCACACAAAATGATGCCCTGTCATGGTCTTGGGCAGGAGGAATTCTCAGTCTAAGACTTTCAGCCTTTGTTTTTCCCCCCAAACCAGGATTTGTCATTGCCAAGGCCGGATGGAGGAGGAGGAAAAGCCCCGGAGATGCCGCCCGAGGAGGGGCTGCAAACGCAGCCCACAGAGATCGAAGGAGGAAAGAGCCCCCCTGTGCCGGGAAGGCGGCCGGAGATCCAGGCGGAGCTCGGAGCTGGGGGAGAAGCCTCAGGGTGGGGAGAAGCCCCACAAGTGTTTGGAATGTGGGAAGGGATTTAGGTGGATCTGTAAGCTGAGGGTACACCAGATGATCCACACTGGGGAAAAGCCCTACGAGTGTGGGGAATGTGGGAAGAGCTTCGGCCGGAACTCCCACCTGATCCAGCACCAGAGGATCCACACTGGGGAGAGGCCCTATGAGTGTGGGGAATGTGGGAAGAGCTTCAGCCAGAGCTCCACCCTGATCCATCACCAGAGGATCCACACTGGGGATAAGCCACACGAGTGCTTGGAATGTGGGAAGAGCTTCAGGCAGTGCTCTGGCCTGATCCAGCATCAGAGGATCCACACTGGGGAACGGCCCTATGAGTGTGGGAAATGTGGGAAGGGCTTCACCAGCAGCTCGCAGCTCATCCAGCACCAGGTAGTCCACACCAGGGAACGGCCCTATGAGTGTGAGGAATGTGGGAAGAGCTTTAGACTTATCTCTGACCTGAGGGTACACCAGCGCACCCACACTGGGGAGAGGCCCTACGAGTGTTCTCAGTGTGGGAAGAGGTTTCAGAGCGGCTCTGATCTCCTCAAACATCAGCGGATTCACACAGATGAGAGGCCCTTCCGCTGCCCCGACTGCAGAAAGGGCTTCAAACACAACTCTCACCTCATCAAGCACCAGCGCACCCACACCGGGGAGAGGCCCTATGGGTGTTCTGAGTGTGGGAAGAGCTTCTCACAGAGCTCTACCTTGACCCAACACCAACGGAGGCACCACTAAGGGAAGCCCTGTGAGTGCCCCGAGTGCGGGAAGAGCTTCGTGCGCTGCTCCAGCTCCATCCCCCATGGGAGGATCAGCGTTGGATGATCCCCAGTGACCCCCGTTGAGCAGAGCCCTGCTGATCCGTGCTCCTGGTGATCTGTGTTGGGAGGACACCTGGCTGGGTTCTCCACATCTTCCTGGCTCCCCATGGGCAGCTGGATGGAACCAGGGTCAGGAACATCCATTGGGATGCAGACCAACATTGGGAATTATTTGGGGAGAGTAGATTTGTCTAATATTGACCCTCAAAAATCTTTTCCATTCAATTGTATCTTCTGGTGACAGACTGGATGGTCTTGGAGCTATTTTCCTACCTCAGTGATTCCACAATTCCAATTTTCTCTGTCTTCCACTGCCACATGGTGATGGACTGGGGCAAAGACCAAGATTCTGGAGATAATGGGGTGGAAAACCCTCCAAAAAAGATTCTTCCACCCAAGGACATGTATCCTCAGCCAGCACAGTCACAGAAATCCTTTTATTTTGGCCTTGGTTTTCTTTTAATTTCTCTTCATCCTCTAAAAAACCTCAAAACTGGGGTAAAAATAAAGAAGTTGAACTGAGATATGGGTGGGGACATGGCAGGACATGAACATGAATGGGACATAGACAAGGAGAGTGACATAGGGATACATGGATGTGGCCATTTGTGGGGACACGGGGGGATAGAGGCATGGATAGCAACATGGAAGACAATGACATGGATGGAAATGTGGTGGGGACATAGCCATGGGTGAGTGGTCTCTGGAAGTCTCTGAGGCTTTTGTGTCCATAAAACCCCAAACCACCATGATTCAAAAAACCCTCCCTGCAGTTTGCCTTCTCTGATCGCTTGACTTCTGGATTCTGGGGCTCTCCTTTCCCTGGGCTCATCGGGGTCCTGTGGCTCCTGGGGTTCCCTCCCACTGAAGGATGATCCAGGGGATTTTAGGTGTCCCAGGGGTTCCTTCTTCCTTGATTCTCTGCTCCAATGATCCCAGGGGTCCCCCTTATCCAGGCTTCCCCCCTCTCCAGGCTACTGGGGGTGCCCTAGCTCCAGGATTGCCCCTCTCCCCTCACCCCACTCCAGGGCTCCCGGTGTTCCACTCCACCACTTTCCCGGTGGGGCCCTAAGACCAATGTCCCCATCCCACCCTGGCACCGGGATAGAGCGCCCAAAATATCTCCCGAAGGGGCATTTGTGGCTCATCTTTGGGGTCCTGCAGGATCCAAACATTGCCCTTCTCCCCTCCCCATCCCTCGTAAAATAGAACTCTTCCAGGGACCCACAAAGACATTTGGGACTCCATTCCAGAAGCTGCGAGCTCCAAACACTCCCTCCCTGTGCCCAGGCTGGCTCTGTTGTTCCTGAGTTGGTGGTCAGGGCAGGATCTCTCCCGATCCTTCTCTTGACTCCTGGGCCTTTCCTTATATTTCCTGTCCCCGTGCAGTTGCAGAGGGCAGGGACAGAGCGTTTTTGGTTGCTTCCAGCATTCAGGCAGGGCCAGCCCAGCTCCGGGGGTTGTGGGTGGCTTGTGGGACATCCCTGCTGGAGGAACCCAACAGAGAGCCCCCCCAGGAATGCTACGGGCGAGGCAGCGGCACCTCACCCTTCCTTGTTTTTGGCCAGCATGATTGAGCCACTATGCCAGGGCAGCCCCCCTGGCCCATGGTGTCTGGCGTGTCCCTAGCTGCTGTGGCTGCCAGTGGGCTGGGTTGTGAGAAGGTCCACTGTTCAGGCGTGTTGCCAGCTTGGGTGGGTGCAGTATGGTTGCCACGTTGTTCTTTTTCCCCTGCTGCCCTAAGCCGCCAGCACCCTGAGAAGCGTGTGATGAGAGGCGTGCAGGCCGTGAAAGCGAAGGGGAAGAGTGGGGGGGGGGAGTGAGAGGCGCAAGCCTCGTCCCCCTGGGCCCGCAGCCCCTGTGGCTAGCATAGGTGCCTTTTTTTACTGCTGTTTGCCGTCCCCTGGCTTTTCCAGAGGGAAGCCAATCACCGTGAGGTGGGTGAAAGCCAATGACCCTTGGCATGGTTGGTGGCACTTTCTCTCATGCTCGGAAGGGTTCCCGGGGGGAAGTGTGGCCTGCCACAGTTGCCTTGCCTGGTGGTCCTGTCCTGACATTGTCTTGCTAATAAAGGGGATCTTCGTCCACAGCGAGGGTGTGTGGCGGCACCTCCTGTGCTTCTCTGCTGTAAATTGATGCAAAAGCTACTGTAAGTGGCCCCGGTGCTGGTGGCAGTGGCCTTGGGTGTGTCAGGGAGGCTTGGTGGCACCAAGCCGCGGGCAGGGCCTCTCGAGGACGTGTCCCACTTGCACGCACACATGCAGAGCCCTGCCACTGTCCACCCGTTATCTGCCTGTACCGTGGTGGAGCTGGCTGGTGGGTGCATGCTGTGGGCTGCTGTTGCCATTGTCCCAGGAAACCAAGGCCATGGGGCTTTGTTTTGCTCCTCTCCTTTTCTCAGCTGATCAAATGAGGCTTTTCAGGTCACGTCAGAAAGGGCCCCCGGTGGGTCGACTCCTCTGGGGCTCTCTGTCATGGGGTAGCCACGGTGGTGTCCGGTGCTAGGGCAGGGCAGTCTCCATTCCAATTCTCTTCCCATCGCAGGCGAGGTGTCACTGCTCCCACTGCCAGGAGGGCATCTTTACCATCCTGGGCTGTGTGATGGCTGCATGGCCCTGCGAGCCCTCAGGTGTCCTTCAAACCATGTGAGGTGCCAGTTCTGGCCCCAGTCCAGGTTGCGCCCGTGGGTTCCAGCCACGAGCAGTGCTGGGCGGTGGTGTGGCTTGAGCTGAGCTGAGAGAGACACCCCAGAGAGAGAGAAAAAGAACCCTGCTGGCACACGGATGGGGGAAAAGAGCCCACCATGTGCATACCACATGGCGCTCATTTGCCGCGTCGCCACCTGTTGCAGAGCGAGCTGCCCTGGCCAAGGCCATACCCGCCTTGTTGGGTCATTGTCTCCTCTAGCTCGTCCAGTGCTTTTCTGCATAGCCTGATGGGGGGACGCATTGGGGGGGTTCACTCCACACGAGTCCCTTCGGCCAAACCTCGCTGGTGGCTGGTTGCTTGCAACCAGCTGGCAGGCGGGCCAGCTTTGGGGGTGGGTCAGCCTCAGCTGAGCACACCATCCCGTGTGCCATGTGTAACTTGGGTGCGAGGCTGACTCTCAAACGGACGCATTCCCCTGAGAGAGAGAACAAATGTGCGAACAAAAGGCCCACGTTATCTGAAGCCGAAGCTGCACAGCGGTCCCGGCTCCTTGCCCACAACAGCACGGGAAGGGTCAGCTACCGGGGTCAGCCGTTGCCCAGGGCATCCCACCTTCCTGCCGCTTCGCGGTGCGTGGGGGAAGCCGCGTGTGTGGCGCCATTTTCCTGTCCTAGGCACCCCCGGGCTGCGATGGTATTGGCTGCCGCCGCCAGTGCCCGTCGCTGCCATGCCACCGCCGTCATATCTGCGATGCCGCTCCCGTGGGTCGGAGCGGTGAAAGAGCCAGGATGGTCAGCGTTGGCAGGGTGTTCGCTGGCGGGCCGGGCGTCCGCGCACTCGCGCGCTACGCGGCACTGCTGTGAGTAGCGTCTACCTGGTTTATCCTGCCAGTAGCATACTGTACAGTGAAACTGCGAATGGCTCATTAAATCAGTTATGGTTCCTTTGGTCGCTCCTCTCACGCTCCTTGGATAACTGTGGTAATTCTAGAGCTTAATACATGCCAACGAGTGCTGACCTCCGGGGACATGTGCATTTATCAGACCAAAACCAACCTGGGCCCGCCCGGCAGCTTTGATGACTCTCGATAACCTCGATCCAATCGCACACCCCCGCAGTGGCGGCGACGACCCATTCAAATGTCTGCCCTATCAACTTTCAATGGTACTGTCTGTGCCTACTATGGTGACCACGCATGACGGGGAATCAGGGTTTGATTCCAGAGAGGGAGCCTGAGAAACGGCTACCACATCCAAGGAAGGCAGCTGGCACGCAAATTACCCACTCTGGACATGGGGAGGTAGTGATGAAAAATAACAATACAGGACTCTTTTGAGGCCCTGTAATTGGAATGAGTGCACTTTAAATCCTTGAGCGAGGATCCATTGGAGGGCAAGTCTGGTGCCAGCAGCCGTGGTAATTGCAGCCCCAATAGCGTATCTTAAAGTTGCTGCAGTTAAAAAACTCGTAGTTGGATCTTGGGATCGAGCTGGCGGTCCGCCGCGAGGCGAGCCACCGCCTGTCCCAGCCCCTGCCTCTCGGCGCCCTCTTGATGCTCTTAGCTGAGTGTCCCGCGGGGCCCAGAGCGTTTACTTTGAGAAAATTAGAGTGTTCAAATGAGGCCAGCCGCCAGCATACTGCAGCTAGGAATACTCAGTCACACAACAGACAACTCAGTGCGTGGTCATCTCATGGTCACTGTGGCTGTGGCATTGGCGGCAACAGCAGGTGCCAGGCAATGGCACGGCGCCATTGAGGTGTGGGGAACTGCTCCTGCCAATCTCCTGCAGTGGTGACCGTTGCAGCTGGCCATGCTTCTCGTTGTCGTTGTGGCCCTGCCACGTGTGCGCGTGGTCAGCCATGCTGTGCCAATGAGGGGTGCCCTGCCCCACCCCCCATGGCCCAGCTTCGGCAGAGAGACTGCGGCATGTGGTCGGCCACGGAGGTGACCCCCTCGCCTCAAAATGGGCACGTGCTCTCCGCCCTTCCTCAGCTGCGGGGCTGCGGCCGCTGGGGCCCGCCACGCTCTCCTTGGCTGCCACCGCAGGCTCGTGCACAGCATGGCACCTGGCGCTGCCGCGCCTCTCCCCTCAATGACCTTATTCTTGAATGCACCAGCAGTGCCCACCACCAGCTGTCCATGCTCAACCACCTGCCCACATGGGTGAGCGCTCAGCGGTCCTTCCGTTGCTGGAGGCCAGCGAGTGTGGGCGACCCCAGGCCGAGTGGTGACATCGCCACTTGGCAAGTGTCCACCTGCAGGACGGTCAGCCGGAAGGCACCTGCCATTGTCAGCGGTGGTCCCGTCCCGGGCCCTGCCTGTCACTTTCCTGTCACCCTTCCCAGCTGTTTGTGGGCCAAAGGAGGGCGTGCGGGCGGCCATGGGTGCGCTTCCCTGCCCAGTCTCCGCGTGGAAACGAGGAGAGTGGGCATTGCCCCCTGGCTCAGCGCCGTACACCTTCCACCGGGCATGTGCCCGCAGCAGGGACCCCAAAGGTGCGAAGCGATGGAGTCTGTGGAGCAGTGAAGGGAAGCGAGGACGAGCAGGATCTGACGGCCGTGCTCCCCTGGCCGTGGTCACACGTGTCATCCGGTGATCGAGGCTGGGCAGGATCCAATGCCCTGCGGTCCAGTGTGTGCCACGCAGCCCTCTGCGCAGAGGCTGGGCCGAGCCTGGGCGCCTGGGCCATCTCCGAAGGATGGCGTGCGAGGCGGCGTCTCCTCTTGTGGGGGGAGGCACTCAGGAGCGTGGGCTCACTGCCTTTGCCAGCCTTCAGAGTGTTCCGTGTTTTTCTCTTGCTCTTCTTCCTCCGTTTGTGTGTGCTCATGTGGGCAAAGCTAGGCGCGCAAGAGCGTGCCGAAAGCGAAAGGGTCTGCTACATGCGAGCAGTCCTGGCCCCTCCACATGTGTGGAGTTGGTGGGAAAAGTCAGACAACTCTTGGTGGTGGATCACTCGGCTCATGCATCGATGAAGAACACAGCTAGCTGTGAGAATTAATGTGACTTGCAGGACACATTGATCATCGACACTTCCTCCCAGGGCAATGCCTGTCTGAGCATCACTTGATGATCAATCGCTGTCTGGGGGCCGCCCCAGTGGCACGGCCAGGGTCGCCTCACAGGCCTGTTGCCCGCAGTCAGCGGCGGTGGCGGCGGCACCTGGCTGTTGCCTGGAGGGAAGGCAGAGTGGGTCGGCAAGGGAAGCGTTTTCCTTGACGGCTTCGCTCCTTTCTCTGCAACGCCCAGTTGTTTTGGCGTCATCATGGTCATCATGTGCCGTGCAGGACCTTCGGCCTCCTAAATACAGACTCGAGGAGTGCTCGGTAGCTCCCGGTTCCCGGAGGGAGCAGCTAGGGCAGAGCTTGTCCGTGCCCGGGGTTGCACCAGGGTGTGGTAGTGGCAGCCGGCCGGGGAGAGCAAGAGATGGCGTGACAACGCTGTGAAGGGACGAGAGAAGAGAGAGAGGCGAGGTGTGGGCCTCACCCTCGGGCTCCCCCCATGTGGGCAGCTGTTTGTGCGTGGGTACCGCGCAGGTACAGTGCCGTGCTGCCACATGCACATGAGGTGTGAGCGCCAGGGAGGGGGTTCACCTCCTCCTCCTTCCCCTGCCCCTCTGTCAGTATCTTGGGCGTACAAGCGCCGTCTCGCGTCTCTCTCCTTGCCAAGGCCGTCGTGCACTGCCCAGCCGTGCCCCATAGCCCATCTCTGCCATGCTCCTCTCGGTTCTTGTCTCCAGGATGGGGTCTCCACTCCATCTCCCTTCTTCTCTCGCACATGCAGGCGCACGGAGCGGGTGCGTGGAGGGGAGAGCCGGCCGTCCCGCCGTGTGCTCCCCGGGCGCGCAGGGCGGTGCAGCTTTGGGCTTGGGACCTCAGACCTCAGATCAGGCATGGTGACCCACTCAATTTAAGCATATTAGTCAGCAGAGGAAAAGAAACTAATGAGGATTCCCTCAGTAACAGCGAGCAAAGAGGGAAAAGCCGAATCCCTGCCCTGCAGTGGGGCACGGGACACGGTGCACAGAAGTTCCCCTTCCCAGCAGCGCTCTCAGGGGACCCAAGTCCTTGTGATCAAGGCCGCAGCCTGCAGATGGTGTGAGGCCAGTAGCGGCCCCCCTGTTGGGATATCTTTCCCTGAAGTCCTGGGGTGGGGGGGGGTGGGCCTGGATGTACAGGTTTGCATCTGCCCCTGGTCCTATGTCATGTGTGCCCTATACCTGTTCCGCATTGGTTGGTTTGTGTGCCTGGGCCTGGGAGGGAGGGGATCCCATGACTGGGAGAGTCTGCCTGGGAACTCCAGCCATGCAGCTGGAGGAATAAAACATCTCTGAACATCCAGAAAAAGAATCGCTTTATATTTCCTTCCAGTGTTCAACGCTATCTTATACATGTTGTAACTATCTCTCATTAAAACAGCCCCCCCCAGCACACCGGGGCTGGGGCTTCTTGGAGTCAGATTGCTTGGGAATGCAGCCCAAAGCGGGTGGTAAACTCCATCTAAGGATAATACCGGCACAAGACCGACAGCCAGCAAGTACCATAAGGGAAAGTTGAAAAGAACTTTGAGGAGAGAGTTCAAGAGGGCATGAAACTGTTAAGAGGTAAACGGGTTCGGACCACACAGTCCGCCCAGAGGATTCAACCCTGCGATTTGTGGTTGGCCAGCAGAGGTTTGGCGGAGCCTCGCCTCCGCCTCCCCTCTGTTCCCCTGGCACCTGCCCACAGGGGCGGGCCAGGGAGAACGAGCTATCACGGGACTGCTGCCTGGCTGGCGGCCGGCCCTGGCCAGGCGCATTTCCTCTGTGGTGGTGCACCATGACTGGCTCTGGGTCGGCTGGGAAGGCCTGCAGTGGGCAGGTGGCTCAGCGCCGCATGAGCAGTGGTGGGTGTTAGAGCCCCCGGGCAGCAGGGGAGGAGGAGAAAGGCTGCAGGAGTGGGGTTGAAGAACAAAATGGTCAAATGATGCACATGGGAGCAGCAGGTGGGATTGTGCAGGAGAAAGAGTAGTGGGAGGAAGAGGAGCATGAGGAAGAGTAGGAATATAGGAGGAGCAGGAGGAGGAGCAGGAAGAGGAGGCACCCCAAGGTTCCACCACTCCCTGTATCTGCAGCCTCCCCCCAGCCCCAGGAGCATTGCTCTCCCCCCGTCCTCCATCCATCAAGTGACCAGGGAGGGGAAGCCACAATTTTCCCATGGTTGAATTTTGGTGTTTCTGGGGTTTATTTGGTACATGTTGGTGCCTTGGTTGTTTTGTGGCAGCTGACTGTTTATATTTTGGAGGCGGTTTTAGCTGAATCTTGACATTTTGGGGCTGTGTCTTGATGTTTGGGGGACTTTTAAGCTGAATCTTGGTGTTTTGGAGGTTTTTACTGGCACAAGATGCCCGGTGATGGTCTTGGGCCAGAGGAACCCCCAGCCCAAGGTTCTCAGCCTTTGTTTTTCCCCCCAAACCAGGATTTGTCATTGCCAAGGCATGGCCGGATGGAGGAGGAGGAAAAGCCCCAGAGATGCCACCCGAGGAGGGGCTGCAAACACAGCCCATAGAGATCCAAGGAGGAAAGTGCCCTCCTGTGCCGGGAAGGCGGCTGGAGATCCAGGCGGAGCTCGGAGCTGGTGGAGAAGCCTCAGGGTGGGGAGAAGCCCCACAAGTGTTTGGAATGTGGGAGGCACTTCAGCTGGAGATTGTGCCTGATCCAGCACCAGAGGATCCACACTGGGGAAAAGCCAGTGTGGGGAATGTAGGAAGAGCTTCAGCAGCAGCTCCCAGCTGATACTGCACCAGTTGGTCCACACTGGGGAATGACCCTATGGGTGTAGGGAATGGGGAAAGAGCTTCTGGTGGAGCTCCAGCCTGTGGGCACACCAGCGCACCCGTATCGGGGAGAGGCCCTACGAGTGTTCTGAGTGTGGGAAGAGGTTTCAGAAGAGCTCCGATCTTCTTGAACATCAGCGCATTCACACAGAGGAGAGGCTCTTCTGCTGCCCCAACTGCAGAAAGGGCTTCAAGTGCAACTTCACCCTCGTCACCCACCCGCACATCCACACTGAGGCCCTACGAGTGTCCCCAGTGTGGGAAGAGCTCCCACTTGACCCAACACCAATGGAGGCACCGCTAAGGGAAGCCCTGCGAGTGCCCCGAGTGCGGGAAGAGCTTCGTGCGCTGCTCCAGCTCCATCCCCGTGGGAGGATTGGTGTTGGATGATCCCCAGTGACCCCCGTTGGGCACAGCCTGTTCCAGGTGATCCCCACTGGGTGGGGGGAAGGTGTTGGAGAGATTTCCTTGCCTTCTCCTTGTGCTGCTGGGATTTGGTTGGTAATAAATTCCCTCCCTGTGCCCAGGCTGGGTCTGTTGTGCCCGTGCCGGTGCTCGGGGCGGGATCTCTCCCGCTCCTTCTCTTGACTCCTGGGCCTTTCCTTGTATTTCCTGTCCTTGTGCAGTAGCTGAGGAAATTAGTGCAGGTCATGGTGGACTGTGCCGTTCTTGCTGCCAAGACAGGGAGGACTGCCCTGGAGTGAAAAGGAATGACCTGTCCTGTTCAGCTTTCCTGTACCTGTTTCCCAAAGCACTGGGCTTCATTACAATGGCTGTAGATTTCCCCACCTCTTGGACACTTGCCACTTGCTTCTGAAAGGGACTATAAAGGGACTATAAAGGGACTTTCTGAATTAACCAAGACGAGGTCTCCCCAGGGAAAGAAGACGAATCAATTGGCAGAAGACCACGAGCACTTTGTCTCATCCATTGGTAGCTATTCTCCCCCCTTTTCTTCCTCTCTACCCTTTTACTTTGTTTTCTCTCTCTCTCTTCTGTCGCATTACCGTATTCTGGGCACTTAATAAAGGTGCACTGTTTTGATTAAGACTGAAATCCCTTGTGTCCTTTTGTACTCTTGAGATCAATAAACGAACCAGCATGACCCCCGCTTGTATTAGCAGATTGTGCCACATGGTCATCTCACAGTCAAGGTTATATCACGATCACAGTCATGGTCGCCTCATGGTTGCCTCATGGTTACCTCATGGTCATCTCATGGCCACAATCATATCATGGTCATCTCACAGTTGCTGTTCTGTTATGGTCATTTCCTGGTCACCTTCATCTCATGCTCACAGTCATCTCACTGTAATTGTCATCTCATGGTCACTTCATGGCCATGGTGTTGGGGTTTTGGGAGTTCCCTTTTTCTCTTGAGGAATTTTCTCCCATATATGTTACCCAGGCAACAAATTGCAGGGTACTTGGGAGAAAAAAAAGAACTCACCACAGAGAGGAGGAGATGACTTTGGGCTGACTTTGGGCTACTATTCTCACCTGGGTGTGCCCTGGGACTCGGGACTCAGTGTGGAGACAGGAAGAGACCACTCTCGTCATCACTGCGGGTTTCCTGCTGTCTTCCTCTCTGCTGGAGAAAACCCCGGGATCCAAAACCTGTCCTTCCCTGCCTCGCTGGGGGCTGAGCTGCACACTCTGCTGTGTCCAGCTCAGTACTCTGTAGCCCTGCTTATCCTGCCTGCCGAGACCTCCGGGGATTCCTACCACAGCTCCGCAGCTCGATACATCTCGCCTGCCACCCGGAATTTGTGCTCCTACTGCTGCTCCAGCCTGCCTGGACAGGAGAGCCCAGACAGACCCCAGGATCAGCTGCCCAGGGAGGTTTGTGAAGCCTTTCTTCCATCCCTTTTCCCGGGATCTAATCCGCCATTACTGCGTGCTCCCCGAGCTCGCTCCGGAGCGCCCCCTGCAGCCGCGGGGGAACCATCGCACCTGCCCTGCTCACCGGGAGCCGCCAGCGCCCCTGCCGGCTGTGACTGGAATTGCACCAAAGGGGAAAGGGCCTGACAGCCGAGAGAGGCTGGCACTGGGTTTGTGGTTCTGTTTGTTGTCACCACTATAGTTATTATTGTTTGTTTGCCTGTTTATATATCTGTATTTTAGTAAAGAACTGCTATTCCTAATCTTTATATCTTTGCCTGAAAGCCCCTTAATTTCAAAATTATAGTAATTCAGAGAGAAGGGGACTGCATCCCTCATATCAAGGGAGCCTCCTGTCTTCCTTAGCAGACATCTGTCTTTTCAAACCAAGACAGTTCTTGGCGCCCAAGTGGGGCAGTGTGAAAAAAATGGAATTTTTTCATAGAAGAGATGTATTACACCACAGCAGATTGTTACTTTCCAGGTGGGTCTGTTGTTGGGGGCAGTTTGAGAAACCATGTGAAGCAAGGAGAAGAAACCCTTTTTCCTTAAGCATAAGAGAGAGACTTTTCAAGAATTGTAACACTGACTAGAATCCTATGTTGTGTTATCTTTTGTGCTAGTTAAAAAGAAAAGAGTAAAATGCTGAGAAGAAGGGAGCAGGGGGGAGGGTGTGTTTGTTTTAATTTCTTGTTTTATCTTTTAATTCTGTTAGTAATAAAACTTCCTCCTTGTACTGCAACTGTTTAAGTTTGAACCTGTTTTTTTGCCTCGCAGCTATCTCGTTTTTCTCAATATTTCCTTTTTTTTTTTTTTCCCCCTTATAACTGATATTTTAGATGCTTGACGCTTAGTTGTGGCAAACCACAACATTTTTGGTGCATTGGCCAGGAAATCGAACTCCAAAAATCACGAGAGTTTTCAAATGGACATATTGAGGAAAATGCTTAGCAAAGCAAGTATAAGTTTTATAATAAGTAGAATGATAATAGAAAGTTGTAATAAAAATTCTAGGGGTGGAGGTTTATGTAATTTGTGTCCTTTTCACTCTGGTTTTGCTATTTTAAGTAATTATTTAGATGTGTAAATTTCAAGAAGCGAGGGGTGGAATGTAGTGGGTTGAATCTGAGTCAATAGATTTTTAGACCAATAGCGCTTCTCACAATTTACACATTTAAACTCCACGGAAAGGCGGTGGAGTTCCTCTTGTTTCAGCCCGCCTGAGGAAGGTGGGGGCAGCCTCGGAGCCTCCAGGGCCTGCCGGGCCAAGGCCCTGCTGGGTCGGCAGGGTCGGGCCGAAGCCCCGGCCCCCTTCCCCTCTTCCTGATACCGCAGCACGGACCCTGGGCCGCTGGAGGAGGAACCATCCCAGAGCCCAGGCAGCTAAACCGAGCCATGGACTGCTAAACCCAGCCATAGACTGCCAGACAGCTGGACCCAGCCATGGACTGCTACGCAGCTAAACCCAGCCATAGACTGCTACACAGCTAAAAATCTTTCCAAAGCGACTTCTTGGGACCAGCAGGTTCCCCCCCTGTTCTCCACATGGAGCCGGCGGGAACTGGTGGGAGCCTCCTTTCTGAAGCCAGCACACTTCGGGCTGAACTGAAAAAAAACCACAATGCAGCCAGAAGCACAAAGGCAGCGAGGCTTTCTTCACCATACAGCCTGAACAAGAACATTCCTCAACATGGACGTTTCGGAGTCCGAGAGAGTGAGTGAGCCATGTGAGACTTTTTAACATCTTTTAACTTTTAATTCTGTTAGTAATAAAACTTGCTCCTTATAATGCAACTGTTTAAGTTTGAACCTGTTTTTTTGCCTCCCAGCTATCTCGTTTTCCTCAATATTTTCTTATTTTGTTTTTCCTTATAAAATAACTGATATTTTAGATGCTTGACGCTTAGTTGTGTCAAACCACAACACATGGTCATCTCATGGTCACCTCATTGTCATTGGGTCACCTCATGGTCATCTCATGATTGTCTCGTGGTCATCTCATGGCCACAATCATATCATGGTCACCTCACTGCTGTGGTTGTGCCATGGTCATGGTCATCTCATGGTCATGGTCATTTTCTGATCACCATCATCTCATGCTCATGGTCATCTCTCTGAAATGGTCATTTCATGGTCATCTCATGGTCACCTCATTGTCATGGATCACCTCATGGTCATGGTCATGTTGTAGTCATCTCAGGGTCATCTCTTTGTCACAACCATCTGATATGCTCATGGTCATCTCACCATCATGGCCATCTCATGGTCATGATCATCTCCTGATCACCACCATCTCATGCTCACAGTCATCTCTCTGTAATGGTCATCTCATGATCATGGTCATCTCACTGTAATGGTCATCTCATGGTCTTCTCATGGTCATTGTTGTGTCAAGTTCATTGAATGGTCATAGTTATCTCATGATCATCTTGTGGACATCTCATGGTTATGATCATGGTCATCTCATGGTCACGGTAATGTCATGGTCATCTCATGATTGTCTTGTAGTCAACTTATGGCAACAATCATATCACGGTCATCTCTTGTCTGTGGTTATGTCATGGTCACAGTCATCTCGTGAGCACTGTCACTTCATGGCCATCTCATGGCCATGGTCATTTCCTGATCATCATCACCTCATGCTCACAGTCATCTCATTGTTATGGTCATCTCATGGTCACAATGATCTCATGGTCGTGTTGTGGTCACCTCATGGTCATCTGTTAGCCACAATCATCACATGCTCATGGTTATCTCACAGTCATGGTTCTGTCCTGGTCACAGTCACGGACATCTCGTGGTCATGGTCATTTCCTGATCACCGTCATCTCATGCTCATTGTCATCTCACTGTAATGGTCATCTCATGGTCATGGTTGTGTCGTGGTCACAGTCATGGACATCTCATGTGTTGAGGTCCGTTTGGAGAAGGGAACAGACAACACATCAATATGATGTGGAACTGATTCCGATTTATTCAAAGTTACAGTCTGCCTTATATGTTAGCAAGCGTGCGAACAAAGCATTCTAAGCAAAAGTAAGCAAAAGATAAATCTTTACATGTTTATACTCATTATCTTTGTTCTACAAGCATGGCATTTTTATAACTCTGTTTTTCTTCTTCTTGGTCCTTTACCAATTAACCTCTTGACCTGTGCTGCAGTTGTAAGCATTCAGCTGAAACGTGCTGCAGCTGTAAGCATTCTTCTCAAACGGATGGTTCTTTCTTATGCTACAGGTTACGAAAACCTTTTTGTATACTGGCTGGAGCTTTACAGCTCCGGCAAATGTCCCAACACTCATGGTCACAATCATCATGTGATCACAGTAATCTCACAGTCATGGTTATCTCATTGTAAGGGTCATCTCATGGTCGTGGTCACAGTCATGGTCATTGCATGGTCATGGCCATCTCATTATCATTTTGTGATCAGCTCATGGCCACCATCTTCTCATGATCATCTTATGGCTGTGCTTGTGTCATGGTCACAGTCATTTCCTGATCACCATCTTCTCATGGTCATGGTCCTCTCATAGTCATCTCACATTCACCTCATGTCATGATCATCTCCCAAGTGTGATCATGTCATGGTCATGTCATAGTCTTGATCACCACATGGCCATGGTGTGCTGTGGTCATCTCTTGGTCATGGTCATCTCATTGTTGTGGTCATCTCATGGCCATGATCACATCATGGTCATGGTCATCTCTTGCTCATGTCATTATCTTGATGACCTCATGGCTGTGGTTGTGTCACGGTCACGGTCATTTCATCGTCATCTCATGTCGTGGTCATTGTCATTTTGGGGCCATCTCATGATCATGGTCATTTCACTGTAATGGTCATCTCATGGTCATGATAACATCATGGTCTCAGTCATGGTCATCTCATGGTCACGGTCATTTCCTGGTGACCATCATCTCATGTTCACTGTCATCTCCCTGTAATGGCCATCTCATGGTGTTGGGGTTTGACACAACTGAGCGTCAAGCATCTAAAATATCAGTTATTTTATAAGGAAAATAAAATAAGAAAATATTGAGGAAAACTAGATAGCTGGGAGGCAAAAAACCACGTTCAAACTTAAACAGTTGCATTATAAGGAGAAAGTTTTATTACTAACAGAATTAAAAGTTAAAAGATATAACAAGAAATTAAAACACACGCACCCTCCCCCCTGCTCCTTTCTTCTCAGTGCTTTACTCTTCCTTTTTAACTAGCACAAAAGATAACACAACATAGGATTCTAGTCAGTGTTACAGTTCTTGAAAAGTCTCGCTCTTATGCTTAAGGAAAAAAGGGTTTCTTCTTCTTGCTTCACATGGTTTCTCAAACTGCCCCCAACAACAGACCCGCCCGGAAAGAAACAATCTGCTGTGGTGTAATACATCTCTTCTATGAAAAAATACCAGTTTTTTCACACTGCCACACATGGGCCATCACATGGGGTTATCAACCTTTTTAAGGATGGGTCACGTTGGCCTGAACACAAAGGCTTTTTCTGCTACAAATCTTTAAAAGCCTCTCACTGCTTCTATATCCTGGCATGGTCACTCTCTTCACAAACTTTACAGGCCACACGTAAGTCTTCCATCCCCTCATGTACTTCAAATGGATTAAAGAGACAGTTTGAGATATTACAGTTTCTTACCACCATATGCAAGAAGTATTTTTAAGCTCCGCACGAGGAACGCGGCACCGCCCCTTTTTCCATCACCATTTTCAGCTCCGTCTCACATGGCTCACTCTCTCGGACTCCGAAACGTCCATGTTGAAGAATGTTCTTGTTCAGGCTTTATGGTGAAGAAAGCCTCGCTCTTTTTGTGCTGCTGGCGTCAGAAAGGAGGCTCCCGCCAGCTCCCGCCGGCTCCATGTGGATAACAGGGGGGAACCCGCCGGTCCCAAGAAGTCGCTCTGGAAAGATTTTTAGCTGTGCAGCAGTCTATGGCTGGGTTTAGCTGTGTAGCAGTCTATGGCTGGGTTTAGCTACCTGGGCTCTGGGATAGCTCCTTCCCCAGTGACCCAGGGTCCGTGCTGCAGTATCAGGAAGAGGAGAAGGGGACCGGGGCTTTGGCCTGACCCGGCCCGACCCGGCCCAGTGGGGCCTCGGCCCTGCAGGCCCTGGAGGCTCCGAGGCCGCCCCCACCTTCCTCAGGCAGACTGGAACAAGAGGAGCTCCTGCCTTTCTGTGGGGTTTAAATGTGCAAATTGTGAGAAGCGCTATTGGTCTAAAAATCTGTCTATCAACTCAGATTCAACCCACTACACATGGTCGTCTCAAAGTCACCTCATGATCATGATCATTTCAGAGCCATGGTTGTGTCATGATCATCTCATGGTCTTGATCACCACATGGCCATGGTGTGTTGGGGTCATCTCATGGTCATCTCTTGATCAAAGTCATGTTATGGTCAGAATCACGGTCATCTCATGGTCTTGAACACCTCATGGCCATGGCAGTGTCATGCTCATGTCACAGTCATGGTCATCTTATGGTCACCATCATCTCAAGGTCATGGTTGTGTCATGGTCATTGCATGGTCATCTCATGGTCAGAATCATATTCTCAATCATGTCACAGTCATGTGGTTTTCTCATGGTCATGGTCATCACGCGGTTATGGTCATCTTCTGATCACCATCATCTGATGCTTACAGTCATCTCGCTGTAATGGTCATCTTGTGGTCACTCTCATCTCATGGTCATGGTCTTCTCCTGGTCATGGTCATTTCCTGACCACCATCATCTCATGCTTGTGGTCATCTCATTCTAATGGTCATCTCATGGCCACAATCATGTCATGGCCATGGTCATCTCTTGCTCATCTCGTGGTCTTTATGACTCCATGGCCATGGTTCTGTCATGGTCATGTCATGGTCACAGTCATGTCATGGTCACAGTCATGGTCATTTCATGCTGTGCTCGTTTAGCCAAATTCAGAAATACATCCTCCAAGAGAAGACAGGTTACAAAACCTCCCTCCCCCACCACGTTTGGGACAAATAAACTCTTTTCCTCAAAAGAAAGTGAAAGAGATAAAAACTATTTATTTAACAAACACACAGAAAAGGATAGTAATGCTAAACAATAAACCCCCTCACTATAGAGGGAAAACCTGGAAAAAAAATCCAAAGTCCTTCCATACATAGCCTCTCTCCTCCTCCTTGGAGCAGGAACGAGGCGGGCCCTCCCCCCAGGGCCTCCACCTCGGTGGAAGAAGTCCTGATATTTTTGATGTGAAGCAGTCCAGGAAAGAAGAAATCCAAATTTCCAGGAAAACAAATTCAACTCTCTGGAAAAAATGAGACGGAAAAAAAAAACTGGCTGAAGAAAACCAGCACTTTTCCTCTGCTCCTGTCCCCTCAGCCACCAGCTGCCCCAGGAGAAAAAAAATCACCGAGCGAGAGTCTGTGTTATCTCTGTCTGACCTTGGAAATACAGAACTGTTTTGAAACTGTCTTACTCATTTTTTTTTCTCTCTCTCAGGCCAGTTTAAAGGCGTAGAAAGGCATAAATCTAATTTCTGGGCAGGGTCAACGATAGGGAATATTTCAAGTCAACCCAAGACACATGTTCATGATCATCTCCTGATCACAATAATCTCATGCTCATGGTCATGGTCAGCTCATGATCTTGATCACCTCATGCCTGTGTCATGGTCATCTGATGGTCACAGTCCTTTCATGGTCATCTCATGGTCAACTCATGGCCACAAGCATATCATGGCCATTTCATGGTTATGGTCATTTCCTCACCACTATCATCTTATGGTCATGGTCATCTCACAGTCACCTCATGGTCACGATCATCTCACAGCCATGATCATGCCATGATCTTCTCATGGTCTGGACCATCACATAGCCATGGTGTGTTGTAGTCATCTCATGGTCACCTCTTGGTCAAGATCGTGTCATGGTCACAGTCCTAGTCATGTCATAGCCTTCATCATTTCATGGCCATGGTGGTGTCATGGTCATNTCCTGGTGTCCCTATCCTGCTCCTGGTGTCCCCATTCCCATTCATGTGTCCCCATCCTATTCCTGGTGTCCCCATCCTGCTCCTGGTGTCCTCAGCCTGCTCCTGGTATCCCCATCCCAGTCCTGGTGTCCCCAACCTGATCCTGGTCCTGGCATCCCCAATCTACTCCTGGTGTCCCCAACCTGATTCTGCTCCTGGTGTCCAAATCCTGATCCTGGTGTCCCCATCCTGCTCCTGGGTGTCCCTATCCTGATCCTGGTGACCCCATCCTGCTCCTGGTGCCTTGTTCCCATTCATGTGTCCCCACCTTGCTCCTGGTGTCCCCATCTTGATCCTGGCATCTCCAACCTGCTCCTGGTGTCCCCAGTGGGCTCCTGCTCTCCTCATTCCCAACTCCTGGTGTCCCCAGCCTACTCCTAGTGTCCCCATCCCTATGCCCATTGTCCCCATTCCCA
>JACBWW010000153.1:176312-187045 GCA_020086605.1 Lanius collurio | reverse complement strand
AGAAAACAGGGAAAAGGGCAGAAGAAAAAAGGAGCAAGGGTGGAAGGAAAAAATAAAGTGGAGAGGAGAGGAAAAAAAGAAAATTCTAAACATTTTTAAAAAGAAATAATTGATTGGTTGAAAGAAAACAGAGACAGATTCAGAAATCCCTTGGAGGAGTTTCTGGCCGCATTCCAAACCACGATTGTTACAAATGTGTGAATTTAAGTGGTTTTGGAGCTTTTCCCTCCTTCTTCTCCCGGGCACATTCCCCGTGCTCCGTGTTCCCCAATTCTCTTGGGCTCAGTTCCATCCCGAGGTTTGGGATGGTCAAATTCTCCCGGTTTTTTGGTGGGTTTTTTTTGTTTGTTTGTTTGTTTGGGGGGGGGGTGGGTTGGATTTTTTTGTTGGTGTTTTTTTTGGTTGTTGTTGTTTTGTTTGTTTGTTTGTGGGTTTGGGTTTTTTTGTATCAAGAAATTAATTAAAGTTGTTTTAAAGGAAAAAAAAACAAAAATCACAGTTTGGAGAACTTTCGTGTGGAAGAATTTGCGGCAGGAAAAGGAGTTGAAAGAGGGAATTTTGTCCAAAATTTGGGTTAATTTGGCCTTTTTTTTCCTGGCATCTCTGAGGAGGTTGAAGGGGGTTCAATCCTGTCTCCTTCAACTGGAAAAACCGGGAAAAACCTGAGGGAGAAACTCCTGTGGAGTTCCCAAAACTTCTCAGGGACCCCCGGACCCCACCCCCAAGTTTCCAGCCGATGTCAGGAACAAACGAGATTAAATTTGGGGATTTTTAAATTTGCACAAATAGCAAATAAATTACCACCACACCCCTCCCCCAAACCTAAATATTCCCATTCTCTCTCCCCCTTTTTCAGGGTCAAATTCCCACCCAGGAATCTTGGGGGTGCCAGGAGGGTTCTGGAGGAGTTTTGGGGGCTGCGGCGGGGGGGCCTGGGGGAGACTGGGGGGCTCTGTGGAGAGTCTGGGGAGTATCCACGGGTTTTTGTCCTCAAATACCTTGGGACTAGATTTTCCTGGATACAATCCCCATTCCTGCCTGTTTTTTCCCGGGATAAAACCCCCACTTTTTACCTGTTTTCCCTGCATAAAACCCCCATTTCTGGCCGGTTTTTCCCTGGATAAGCCCTCTGCTTTTTACCTTTTTTCCCTGGATAAACCTCCATTCCTGACTGGTTTTTCTCTGGATGAAAACCCCCACTCCGGACTGGTTTTCCTGGATAAATCCCCCATTTTTTCCCGGTTTTCCCCGGAATTCCTCTCGGGGAGCCTCCGGAAATTTCCAGAGGTTTCGGGGGATCCCCTCTGTGCCCTCAGGGGGGCTTTGGGGAGTCCCCTTTGTGTCCACCCCGGGGTGGGGTCAGCCCCATCTCACCAGCGAGCGAATGGATGGGCGTGGTCTCCCATCAGGCCCCGCCGCCTCCCGCTTTTCGCGCTTCTATTGGCTCTTGGAGCTGTCAATCATGCCATACTCACTACCCGAATGGAGGCGTGTCCTCCCGCCTGTGTCCCACCTCTCTGCCCTATCTCGCTCTTCCATTGGTTATTCACGCTGTCAATCTGATCACCAACCCCCGCCCCAGCCCCTTATGTGGGCGTGGTCTCCCCGTGACTGACAGCGCGCTCGCCCAATGAGAGGCGGTGCCTCGCCACCTCCCCGACGTACGGCGGGGCCGGAGGGGGGAGATTTGGGGGAGGGGAAGAAATTTGGGGGCGTCGGGACCCCCCGGGACCCCCCCGGGACCCCCCGGGACCCCTCGGGGGCGGGGCCGGGCCCAGCCGCTCCGGCCCTTTGTGTCGGCGAGCGGCGGCCGAGGGGCCGGGACCAGCTCGGGGGGGCTGCGGGAGGGACCCCCAGGTTTGAATGGAGGGACGGCTGCGGACCCCCAGGGTTTGGGGGGTGGGAGGGCAGAACCCCGAATCCGGGGGGGCTGCGAGACCCAGGGCTGGGGGGGCGTCCGGGGATGGGAGGGGGCTGGGGCCCGGGGGGGGCTCCGCGCCCCCAGGTTCGAATGGGGCAGGGTCGAGGACCCCCAGTGTGGGGGCTGTGGTATCCCCAGGTCTGAGGGGGCTTCAGGGCAGGGAGGGGGCGTCGGGACCCCCAGGTTTGGGGAGGCTGCAGGGTCGGGACCCAGGTCTAGGGGGGTTTCAAGACCCCAGGGCCGGGGGCGGTCGGGACCCCAATTCCGGGGATCGCGATGGACGCCGATCGGGGAGAGCTTAACAGAGATCTGGGGGCTTTTGGGGGCAAGGTGAGGCCGCGGGAGGCTGTGGGTCATGTGAGGTTTATGGGGGGTCCTGGGGGTCCTCAAGGCGAGGGGGGTTGTAAAGCTGAGGGGACCACCAGGATGGGAGTGGGGGAGGGGTCTTTCCTTAACCATCCCCTATCCCCCCCTTCCCCAGCTCCACATCGGGATATTCGGGGGGGTCACGACGGAGACCGGCAGGATGGAGACCCTCCCTCCCCGCCCTCGCTGGCGGCTGCGACCCCCGGAGCCCCCGGAGGGGGGGGACACGGGCGGGTCCTCGAGCCGCCGCTGGCCCCGCGGGGAGTGGACGCGACGCCTCGTCCCGGCACTTTCCGGGGGTCCCGGAGGGGGCTCCGGAGGGGCCGGTACCGAGATGCGGCGGCTCCGGTTCCGGCAGTTCCGGTACCAGGAGGCGGCGGGGCCGCGAGATGTGTGCCGGAGGCTGCGGGAGCTGTCGCAGGGGTGGCTGCGGCCCGAGGTGCGCAGCAAGGAGCAGATCATGGAGCTGCTGGTGCTGGAGCAGTTCCTGAGCATCCTCCCCGAGGACATCCAGAGCTGGGTGTGGGTCCGGCACCCCGAGTCCTGCGCCCAGGCCGTGGCCTTGGCCGAGAGCTTCCAGCTGGGCCACGGAGATCCCGCCGGGATTTGGGAGCAGCAGGTGGGAGCGGGAGCGGCGCAGGGGTCCGGACATGGGGCGTGGGGTTCCCAGGGGCTCCTGGTCCTGAAACTGGGAATAATCGCCCCCCCCTCCATTCCTCCCACTACATCCCACCCCTATAGACCTCCCTGCCTTGGATTCTGAGCTCACTCCCGAGGGAAGCCCCCAAAACAGAGACTGGAAAGGGGGTCCTGGGTGCCTAAATCCCCTTGGCAGCTTTTGGGGGTCCTGGGAACCCAAAACCCTTTTGGAGAATTTGAGGATCTCCAGCACCTGATTTCCCTTGGTGTCTTTCGGGAGTCCTGGGCCTCAAAATCCCCTCTGTGGCTCAGGGGGTCCTGGGACCCCAAAACCCTTTTAGGGCTTCTGGGGGTCCCAGGCACCCAAATTCCCTCCACAGCTCCTGGGCATCCCCAGCACCCAAATCCCCACTGCAGCTTTTAGAGGTCCCAGGCCCCAAAATCTCCTTGGCATCTTTTGAGGGTCCTGGGCACCCAAATCCCCTCAAGCAGCTCCGTGTCCTTGTTCCTGTGTGCCCCAGGTCACCGTGCGGGTGAAGGTCGAGGACATGGCCTCTGGGGATGTGGAGGATCCTGGAGTTTTGGGGGTCCCACCGAGCCCCCCATCCCGACTGGAGTCCCCCCGGGAGGAGGCAGCTCTGGGCAAGGAGAAGGCAGTGGCCGAGGAAGAGGAGCTGCAGGAAGGAGGTAGGAGACCCTTCACCCACCCCAAAAATGGGGTGAAGGTGCTGCCACTGGAGCTGGGGGAGCTTGGAGGTGGTGGGACCCAAAAAGCATCTCAGTGGTCCCAAAAGTTGTCTTCTGGGGGTCAAAACCATCTCAGTGGAGCCAAAACCAAAATCCTGGGGTCAAAAACTGTCTGGGCACAAAACCATCTTGGGTTCAAAACCATATCCTTGGGTCAAAATCAGTGTTCTCAGGTCAAAAACCATTTATTTGGGACAAAACCATCTCACTGGTCAAAACCCATCTCTTTAGGCACAAAAACCATCATGTTTGGGCTTCAAAACATCTCTTTGGTTTCAAAATCATCTCCTTGGGCTCCAAAACCATCTCCTTGGGTCAAATACCACTTGATTGGAGGTCCAACCTCACCCTTCTCCCAATGGTCCCGATGCCCCCCCATGGGTAGATTTAGGGGGTCAGTGGCGGGAGCTGGACCCTCCCCAACCCCATCAGAGCATGGAGGGGCTGGAGCCGGACATTCCCCATTGGGAACCACCCCATGGACCTCATCCTCTCCCTCACAGGTCCCATCACAGCCCCAGAGCTGCCCCTTCCCCAACCCCAACACCAACACCCACCCGACGTCCCCAGAGCAGCGATTCCCGCCCGGAGAGGAACGCCCCGGCGCCAGACCCAGCGGGACCCCAGCGCTTCAACGGGAAAGCCCACGGAGGACGCCGGGAGCGTGGAGAAGCCGCCGGAGCGGCCGTACCCCTGCGGGCAGTGCGGGAAGACCTTCGGCCGCCTGACCCACCTGAAGACCCACGAGCGGACGCACACGGGGGTGAAGCCGTACGGCTGCGGGGCCTGCGGGAAGCGCTTCGGCCACCTGTCCACGCTGACCACGCACCGGCGCCTGCACACCGGGGAGCGGCCGTACGGCTGCGGCGCCTGCGGGAAGAGCTTCACCAACCCCTCGGACCTGAACAAGCACCAGCGGTCGCACACCGGCGAGCGGCCGTACCCCTGCTCCGCCTGCGGGAAGCGCTTCAGCCAGCAGTCCAACCTCACCATGCACCGGCGCAGCCACACCCAGGAGCGGCCCTACCCCTGCGGGGCGTGCGGCAAGAGCTTCAAATACCTGGCGGATCTGACGGTGCATGAGCGCTCCCACACCGGGGAGCGGCCCTTCCCCTGCAGCCACTGCGGGAAGAGCTTCAGCAACAAGTCCTCGCTGGCGCGGCACACGCGGATCCACGCCCGGGAAGCGGCCAGGGACAAGTGACAGCGGGCGGGGGATGGGCAGGGGGTGCTGGTGACCATGGGGGGACAGAGTTGGGTGGTGGAGGTTGGGGGATGGGGGGGATGTTGGGGCCCCACAAGCCCTGGGGCTCCAGAATTTGGCTCCCTGGTCCCGGAGATGGGAGTGATGTCCCCCAGGAGCTGGTGGTCCCAGGACTGTCCTGAGGTGGGTCAAACACAGATGATGATGGACGCGAGCTGATGTTTGATGTCTCACATGACCACGTGGCTCCATGATCCTATTCCTCGCTCCCAGAGATCCAGCAGGGGTGGTGGGATGATGAGTTGATGTTCCCATGACCTGCTGGCTGCATGATCCCATTCCCTGCTCCCAGAGGTCCAACACAGGTGGTGGCACCATGACTGATGGGCTCCATGAGCCTGGTGGCTCCAGGACTTGGCTCCCTGGTCCCAGAGAGGGGAAACAGGTGAGGAATGTCCCCCAGGACCTGGTGGCCCCAGGATTGTTCTGAAGTGGATCAAACACAGATGAGGATGGACATGAACTGCTGGTTGACTCCACGATTCCTTTCCCTACTCCTGGAGATGCAGCAGGGATGGTGGGACCATGAGCCCAAGGCTCCAGGACTTGGCTCCTGATCCTGGGGATGGGACACGGTGAGGGTTGTGCCCCACAACCTGGTGGCTCCATGATCCCGTTCCCTGCTCCCAGAGGTCCAGCATGGATGTCCCCCAGTAGCTGGTGGTCCCAGGACTGTCCTACAGTGGATCAAACACAGATGAGGATGGACATGAACTGCTGGTTGACTCCACAATCCCTTTCCTTGCTCCCAGAGATCCATTGTGGGTGGTGGGACTGTGACTGTTGACCTCCATGACCTGGTGGCTCCATGATCCCATTCCCTGCTCCTGGAGTTCCCAAACAGGGGATGGGATGTTCCCATGACCTGGTAGCCCCAGGGCTCCCTGTCCTGTGCCAGCATTGGCTGACCTCAGCCGGCCATTCCAGGGGTTCTCCAGGGGGTCTCAGGCTCTACCCTCCCCCAGTTTTCCCCTCCTTCCCTGGAACAATGGATTTCTATCCCTTCTTGGCTTCATGGTGGGGTGGGGGGGAGGGTTGGAGGGTAAGAGCCAAAAATTCCTGTTCTTCAGGAAATCTGGCATCTCCCCAAATCCCCATGCCCTGTAAGGGACACACCTCCCACCCCGAGGGAATTCTGGGGTCTCCCCAAATCCCTGCCCCCCGTGCAAATCCTTGTCACCTTTCAGGGACATCCCCCTCAGGAAATTTGGGGTCTCCACAAATCCCTTCTTCCCCCTCCCAGAAAATTTGGAGTATCCTCAAATTCCTGCCCCTCCCCCAGTTTGGAGTCTCCCCAGTTCCCTGCCCCCACCAACTCCCTGGACCCCCTCAGAATTCCAGGACTCCCAAACCCTCTTTCCTTCCCAAACCTGGATTATTCCAGAGACCCAATCCCAGACTCCTCTTCCCCCAAATCCTGGACATCCCCCTGGCCTTGGGATTTGTCCCCTGAATTTTGGGATTTTTCTCCCCTCCGGAGTTACCCTTGGTTCCTTTGCATCCCTTATTTTGGCTTTTTCCCCATTTTCCCTCATCCCTTTGCTTCTAAAATCCATGACTCCACACACGGAATTTTTTTTTTCTCTGCAAACGATTTTCATGAGAAACAAGAAGGAGAAACCAACATGAACACAGGGAATGGGAATTATGTCCACCCCACTCCGGAGGATGGAAGGTCCAGCTGGAGAGAGAAAATTTTGGTGAGAAAAAAAAAGGAAAATCATGTTGGAAATGCATTTTCCTGCATCCTGTGCCAGTCAGGGGAATCTGGGGACAAAAAAATGGAGAGTGTTGAGGGCAAAACCAGCATTTTCCTGGATTCCGTGGTGTTGCTGGGGGCGGTTTGGGGAGAAAATGGACAATTCAGACTGAAAATGCCACATTTTCCTGTATAGTTGCCACGTGGTTTTGGACTGGGATGAAGGTTATACCATGAAAAGCGAAAATATGGGAGAAAAACCACCAAACTCAGCGATTTTCCTGGATTCAACATCATTGCTGTAGTTTTCTTGGGAGAAAACAGGAAATTCCACTGGAAAAGGCCGCATTTTTTGTGGTTTCAGACAGGGATGAAGGTTCTGCCATGAAAATGAAGAAGACTGGAAAAAACTCAACAAACACAGCAATTTTCCTGGGTTTCATGGTGGTGTTTTGAGTTTTTTTGGGAGAAAAGAGGAAATTCTGCCACATTTCCCTGTGCTGTTCCAGGCAGGGATGAAGGTTGTGACACAAAACTGAAAAAGATTGGGGGAAAAAAAACCAAATCCAAGGGTTTTCCTGGGTTTCCCGGTGCTGTTAGACTTTTTTGGGAGAAAAAAAAAGTCGGAAAACCACATTTCCCTGCATTTCGGGATGAAGTTTCTGCCATAAAAGCCTAAGAGATGGGAAAACCGCGCTGAAGCCAAGCGTTTCCATGGATTTGCTGCCGTCGCGTTCCGCGGGGGTTATTTGGGGGAAAACCAGCGGGAAAAGCTGAATTCCAGGAGTTGCCCCGTTCCTAATCCGGGCAGGGTGGAAGCTCGGTGAGCTCCCGGCAGCGCTCAAGGCCAGCGCGGACCCCGGTGACCGCCCGGCTCCGCGCCCAGCCCGCGATGACCACGCGGTGCTGGCGGCCGGAGCGGAATTCCCGGGTGAGCCACGCTGAGAAGGGGACGCGGAGGTCGCGCCTGAGCCCCCGGAGCACCACGGCGCATTCCGAGCGCGCCGGGATCTCCTCCCGAACCTCGTGGACGCGCGACACGAACTCGGTGGTGCTGGCACCGCCCGCCCACGGCACGGCGGTGACATTGCCCAGTCCCCATCCTGTCCCCGTGAACACCAACGGGGCCGCCCGCAGCACCCCGTGCGTGGCCGCCAGCGCCGGCAGCTCGGCGCTCCAGTCGTGCTCCATCTCTGTGGCCTCTTCCAAAGTGACGGATTTTCGGGCGGCCCGGCAGCCGTCGTTCCTCACCAGGACCTCGGCCAGCGCCGCGCCCTCGGAGCGCTCCCGCGCCGCGCTGCCGTTGTAGGACACGTTGGCGATGGCGACGTCAGCCGGGCCCTGCCGGACCACCAGGATCTGGTACCACTTGTACCAAATCTCCTCCCCTTCCACGGCCACAAAAAGCGCCTGCTGCTCCTTGGAAGCTTTTCCCAGCCCATCCTGGCTCCGGCCCACGAAGAGGTCGGTGAGGGGACAGCCCTCCACGGCCCCCTCAGGAGTGCTGCCGAAGGATGTGTCCACCCAGTCCAGCGCCTCGAAGCCGCCGGGGTTGACCAGGATCTGGAAGCTGGAGCTTCTCCCCTCCCCCTCTGCCCACGGGAAGAAGCAGAAGGGGCCCCGCTCCGGGTCGAAGGCGCCGAGGTTGCATTTATACTTGCGGGTGGAGCAGACGTATTCCAGGCGGCCAGAATGGCTGTTCCAGTTGGAGACGGCGTCGGCTGGGAGCTGGCCCTGGAAAGGCACCCACTGGAGCGAGGATGGAGCGTCCTGGGAGCGCTTCCAGCGGGGAAGGAGCTGGGCGGGAGCTGGAACGAGTTGTAGGGTTCGGGGAAAAGGAGGGGGTTCCGTGGGCTGGGGGCTGGGATGGACTGGGAGGGAGTTGGGATATAGTGGGATGGACTGGGATGGGACTGGGATGGGTTTGGGATATACTGGGATGGGATTGGGAGGGGGTTGGGATAGACTGGGAAGGCACTAGGATGGACTGGGATGGGACTGGGAGGAGGTTGGGATATACTGGGATGGACTGGGATGGGACTGGGAGAGGATTGGAATGGACCAGAAGGGGACTGAGGAGGGACTGGGATGGAGCAAGAGGGGACTGGGATGTACTGGGAGGGAACTGGGCACGAGCTAGGAGGGCACTGGGATGGACTGGGATATACTGGGAGGGAAAGTGATGTCACTGGGAGAAGACTGGGATGTCCTAGGATATATTGGGACATTCTGGCATCGGGCTCCATCCCGGCACTCACCGGGGCGCTCCGCGGGGCTCCTTCCCGGGGCTGGCACCGCCGGAATTCCCGTGCCAAGGACCATGAGGGCGGCGGCGGCCAAGAGCTGGGGGGGACTCGGGAGGTGTCACCTTCCCCCCATCCCAAATTCCCGATCCCCAAATCCCCTTTTCCCGATGACTTTTGGGCTGAAATCCCCCCGGATTGTTCCAGTTCCACTTTTTAACTCCGGGAAAAAAACGCTGGGAAAGGGAAGGGCTGGAAACGCCCCTCCCCAACTGCCGGCCCCTCCTCATCCCTCCACTTCTGATTTAATTCCATTTATTTCGTTATTTCACTGAATTTTTAAAAAAAATCCAATTTCTGAGCGCTGGGAAAAATTCCCCCCCGCCTTTTTTTTTTTCTTTCCCCAAAATGGTTAAAAATTCCCAGAATATTCCAGAAGGGATCCAAGCGTACCTGGAGCGTCAACATCGTTCTGGAGCCGACAGAGCCTGTGGAAAAGTCCGGGATTTTCTTCAAAAACAGCATCAATTTCAGGAGCCTCAGGGCCACGACCCTCACAAAATCCACATTTTGGGGTCCCTTTTCCCCTTTTCCCCGTTTTTTGCTCCTCCTCCCTTCAAATTTTGGAGTTCCCCTCTAAAATTCCCCATTTTTATGGCTCCCTGGCTCCAACCTTTGGGGTTCCCTAAATCCTAAACTCCAAATATTGGGGCTCCCCCGATTCCCAGCTCCACATTTTGGGATCCCCAGCTCCAGTTTTGGGGTCTCCAGCCGCAAAATCTGAATTTTGGGGCTCCCCCAGTTCCCAGATCCGAATTTTGGGGTTTCCCCCTCACCAGCTCCACACTGGGACTCCCCAGTCCAACATTTGGGACTCCTCCAGTTCCCAGATCCAAATTTTGTGGTTCCTCTTCTCCCAAAATTCACATTTTGGGATTCCCAAGCTCCAAATTTGGGGGTGCCTCTCCTAAATCCACATTTTTGGGTCTCCCCCCTTCAAATTTTGGGGGCTCCCCTTCCCAAAATCTACATTTTGGGGCTCCCAAGATGCCAAGTTTTGTGGTTCCCCCTTCCCAAACTCCACATTATGGGCTCCTCAAACTCCAAATTTTGGAGTCTCCTCTCACCTGCGCTCCCGTTTCCAGGTAAATCCCGTTTTTTGGGGTGTTCTCAGCCAGTTCTGGTGTTTTTCGTGTTATTCAAACCCCGAAAACGCCCCCAAAACCCCCCAGGAAAAACGTCAAAAATTAAAAAAAAAAAAAAAAAAAACCAACGAAAAAAGGGAAGTGGGATTTTGTGGGGGATTTTTCCGCTTTTTGGGGACTTTTCACTTCACTTTTCGGAGCTTATTTTTAAATTTGGGCCCCCAAAAAGGTCAAAGAACCCCAAAACGCCATTGGGAAATTGGCGATTTGGGGAGAAATCCAGGAATTCCTGGTTTTCCCAGTGGTGAGTTTTTGAAAAAGTCATATCTTTTGAAGGAATGATCTTCAAAAATGAGTCAGAAGTCTCCAAAAATGAGCCAAAAGACCCCCAAAATGAGTAAAAACATCCCAAAAATCACCAAAACACCCCCAAAATCACTTGAAAGATCCCAAACCATCACCCAAAAGTCCTCAAAATGAGCCAAAACACCACAAAATGAACCCCAAATCAGGCCCAGGACCTCAAATCAGCCCAACACCCCCAAAAATCAGATAAAAGGATCCAGAAAATTCCAAATTTGGGGATTTTCTGACCCAAAAATTATCCATCCCTCTCCTCCCCAAGTGATGTCTCCAATTCCCCACCGGGGTCCCCAAATTGACCCCGAACCCCCCCTGTGACCCCAAAACCACCCCCTCCAAACCTCCC
>JACBWW010000153.1:146514-171345 GCA_020086605.1 Lanius collurio | reverse complement strand
AGTTGGGGGGTACCCTAAAGACCTCCTTTAGGGCTATGGGTGGCCCTGAATCTGGGGGAGGACCCCAGAACCCCTTAACAGCCCCCAGGCCTCGAGAGTTAAGAGAGGGACCCAGCACCCCTTGTTCAGGGGGTCCTCAGGGTTCGGCTCCTGCTCGGGGGAAATTTAGGGTTGGGAGGACCTAAAATTTGAGGAGGAACCCCAGAATTCCTTAACCCCTCCCTGCAGACCCAGAGATTTAGGGTAGGGGGCCCCAGCACTCTTTGTTCAGGGGGGTCTTTGGGGTTCAGCTCCTGGTTTTTGGGGGGGTTCAGGGCTGGGGGGGGCCTAAATACTCCCTTTAGGGTTAGAGGTGGCCCCAAAATCTGGGGGTGGACCCCAGAACCCCTTAAAAACCCCCAGACCCCAGAACCCCTTTTTTGGAACATCCCTTGGGTTTGGTTCCTATGGGGGTGGAGGGGGGGGTTGCAGCACCCTTTGTTCAAGGGATCCTGTTTAGGGTGGATTTAGGATTAGCAGGGCCCTGAAATTTGGAGGGAGACCCCAAAATTCCTTAACACCCCCCAGAACCCTTTGTTTTGGGGGGTGCCCAGGGTTTGGCTCCTGGTTTTGGTGGGGGAAAACTCAGGGTTAGGGGGGAACCCACAACCCATAACCCCCCCAGGGACTCCTTAACACCCCCCAGGACACCCCTGAAGCCTCCCAGGTGTCCCCAAACACCCCCAGGTGCCCCACCATGTCCCCAAGGCCACCAGGCGTGTCCCCAAATTGTCCCTGAGCCCCCCAGGTGTGTCCCCAAGGTGTCCCCAAAGCCCCCCAGGTGTACCCCCAAGGTGTACCAAGGCCACCAGCTGCCACTTTGGGGTCTCCCAAGGCAACCCAAGACCCTCCAGGACATGTCCCACCACGTGCTCCCTCCGAGGTGTCCCCAAGATCCCCAGGTGTCCCTGAGGTATCCCCCACATGTCCCCCAGATGCCCTCCAGGTGTCCCCCAGGTGTGCCCTCTCACCAGGAACAGGTACTGGAGGCCGTAGATGATGGAGTTGATGGTCAGGACGGGCTTCCAGTCCTCCCTATGGACACGGCCAGGGGTCAGCATGGCCACGAGGCAGCCACAGCCCCCTCCAGGGGTCAGTAGCCACCCCAACTATTGGTAGGCCCCCAGGCTTTCAGTACTCCCCCCTGATGTTTGGTGGCCCCAAAGTGTCAGAAGCCCACCCAGTAGCCCCCTCAGCTGTTTGGTGGCCCTCCAGCTGTTCTGTAGCCCTCCCAGATGTTCAGCAGCTCCCCCAGGTGTCAGTAGCCCTCCTGGGGGTTTTGGTAGCCCACCTAAGGATGCTGAAGCACATGATGGCCCCCAGGTGTTCAGTAGGGCCGCCCTCCAGGGGTTCAGTGTGTTGGTAGCCCCCCTAGGGTGTTGGTAGCCCCCCCAGGTGTTCAGTAGCCCCGCAAGTGTCAGTAGCCCTGCCAGGTGTCAGTAGCCTCCCCTAGATGTTCAGTAGCCCCCCCCCCAAGTGCTGGTAGCCCCCCCCAGGGGTGTCAGTAGCCCACCTGAGGATGTTGAGGCACACGTTGCCCTCCAGGTCGATGTTGGGGTGATAAACCATCGTCTCACACTTCACCTTGGGGGGGTCGTGGGGGTAGCCCTGGCCCACCTGAGGGGGCAGACATGGCCACCAAGTCACCCCTGGGGCCACCGGGCATGGCTCAGTGGCCACCAACCCCCTTCCCAGCCCACAGGGGACACACGGTGGCTCAGGGACCACTGGTCAGCTTTTGGTGGCCACCAGCCCCCAGGTCCCACCTCTGACCTGCAAGAGCCCTGTCACAGCTCAGTGGCCACTGGTCAGGGCTAAGTGGTCACCAGGTCCCCTTACCCCATCCCCGTGGCAACTGGTAGCCATGGGAGTTGGTGGCCGTAAGAGGAGAGTTAGTGACCCTGGGACTTGGTGGGCACAGGAGGGGTTTGGTGGCCATGAGAGAGAGTTGGTGGACCATGGCAGGAGTTTGGTGGCCACAAGGGGGGTCTGGTAGCCATAGCAGGCGTTTGTGGCCACAGAGGGGGTTTGGTGACCATAGCAGAGGTTTTGTGACCACGGCGGGGGTTGGTGGACACAGAGAGGGTTTGGAGGCCACAGGGCAGGGTTTGGTGGCCATAACAGCGGTTTGGTGGCCATGGCGGGGTTTGGTGATCCAGGACTGACCTTAAAGCTGAAGACGAATTTGCCGCCCTTGTAGAAACCCTGGGGGACAGAAAAATGTCACCGGGGGAGACAAGGACAGCGGTGTGGGACAGGGAGATGGGGACAGTGGGGACAGTGGGAACCCCAAAGGGACAGGAGGGGACAGAGGGAGGGGATGGGGGACCAGGAGGGGACACAGAATCCCAGGGAGGGAGACCCCAGGGATAGATGAGGGGACAGGAGGGGATGGAAGGGGATGGGAGGGATGGAAGAGGATGGGGGGCAGGAGGGGACAGGGGAGACAGGAGGGTGACAGGATGGGACAGGAGGGGACGGGAGGGATGGAGGAGGATGGGGGGCAGGAGGGGCCAGCCCCCATCTCGCCAGGGCAGATTGAGCAAGGAGCCCCAGGGAGGTGACAGGGAGGTGACACAGGTGACAGGGAGGTGACACAGGTGACAGTCCCACCTCGTCGGGGCAGATGAGCAGCCGGAAGTGCAGGAGATCGTCCTGGTCAGAGAAGTCGATCTCACACGTCTTGGGCAGGTTCAGCTCGTTGATGTCTGGGGACAAACAGGGATAACTGAGGACAGCTGGGGACAACTGGGGACATGAGAACATACAAGGATATGGGTGACAGGGCTGACACATGGGGACCCAGGTGACAAACATGGACACACAGGTGACACATGGGAACACAAAGGAACAAAGGTGACACACAGGTGACACACAGGTAACACACAGGGTGACATGGCCATGACAACAACCCCACGAGCCCAACCCCTGTGTGGCTCATCTTAGGCCCAGGAAGGCCCTACTGGGACCAGTATCTGACCCTGGCTGGGACCAGAGCATGACCCTAGTGGGGCCCTCCTGGGACCAGTACGTCCCACCCACCAGGGTCTAACTGGGACCAGCATTTGTTCCTCACCAGGGCCTTACTGGGACCAGTACCTGATTCCCACTGGGGCCTTACTGGGACCAGTATCTGAACTTCACCAGCACCAGTATCCAACCCTCACCAAGGCCTTGCTGGGAACAGTATGTGACCCTTCCTGGGACCATAGCTCCACTAGGGCCCTACTGGGACCAGTATCTGACCCTTACTGAGACCAGTGTCTGCCTACTACCAGGGCCTAACTGGGATCAGCCCCTGGCCCAAACTGGGATCTAAATGGGACACTCACCAGAGCCTTACTGGGACCAGTACCTGCCTCCTACTGGGACCAGTATCTGACCATTACTGGAACCAGTACGTGACCTCCACCAGGGCCCCATAGGGACCAGCATCTGCCACCCACTGGGGCCTCACTTGGACCTGCACTTGTCTCTCCCTGAGGCCTAACTGGGACCAGCACCTGCCTCCCATTGGGGCCTAACTGGGACCAGTGTGTGACCCCTACTGGGACCAGCACCTGCCTCCCACTGGGGCCTAACTGGCATCAATGTGTGACCCCTACTGGCACCAGCATGTGATCCTTACCAAGGCCTTACTGGGAACAGTACCTGCCTCCCATTTGGGCCCTACTGGGACCGAGATCTGAATCCTACTGGGGCCAATCCCTGCCCCCACCAGGGACCACTGAGACCAGTACCGGCTGTTCACCAAGGCCTTACTGGGAGCAGTACCTGACCTCCACTGGGACCAGTATCTGACCCTCACTGAAGCCCTTCTGGAACTATGTGGCCCTTACTGGGATCAGTACCTGCCCCTCACCAAGGCCGTGCTGGGACCAGTAACATGCCACCCACTTGTGGCCCTGCTGGGATCAGTATCTGAGTCCTATTGGGACCAGTACCTGCCTCCCACCAAGGCCTTACTGGGACCAGTACGTGAGCCCCACCGAGGCCCTGCTGGAACCAGTATGTGACGCCTACTGGGACCAGTACCTGCCCTTCACCAAGGCCTTACTGGGACCAGTATCAGAGCCCCATCGGGCCCAGTACCGGACCCTCATCGAGGCCCTGCTGGAACCAGTACCGGGCCCCAACAGGGCCGTTAACGAGACCAGTACCTGCCCCCCACAAGGGCCCTGGTGGGCCTAGAATGTGGCCCCTACTGAGCCCAGTATGTGTCCGCCTCCTCCCCCCACACCTTTCTGGATGCGGAGCTGCGCGGCCGAGGCCTTTTTGCTGGAGCTCTTGGTGCCGCCCGCCGATTCCTCCTCCTTCTTCTGCTGCTTCAGCGAGAAGAGCTTGATCATCCTGCCGGGCCGGGGCGGCGGGGCCGGGGCGGGTCCGGGCCCCCCCCGGGGCCGAGGGGGAGGGGCCGGGCCGGGGGCGGCTCCGGTTCGGGGGCTCCGGGGGCGACGGGGTCCGGGGGCGAGTGCTGAGGGCCGGCCCGCTCGGCAACTTCCGGAGCCGCTCGGCAACTTCCGGAGCCGCTCGGGACTCTCCGGAACCGCTTCACAACCGCTCCACAACTTCCGGGGACTCTTCGTGAAACTTCGGAGAGGGTTCGGGGATCTCCGGTACTACTTCGGGAAGCTCCGGAAGGGCTTCGGAACCACTTCGGAAATTTCCGGAGTCACTTGGCAACTTCCGGAACCGCCTCGGAGATCTCCGGAACCGCTTCGGAACCGTTTCGGGGCTTTGCGGAACGGTCTTAGGGATGTCCAGAGCCGCTCGAAACCTTCCGGAGCCGCTTCGGAGATCTCCGGAAAGGGAGAGGTGGTTCGGGACTCTCCGGAACCGCTTCAGAGACGCTGGGCAATCTCCGGGGCCGTTTCGTGGGTCTCTGGAATCGGGTCGGGAACCTCCGGACAGCTTCGGAACCTCTCGGCAAACTCCGGAGTCGCTTGGCAACTTCCGGAACTGCTTCGGAACTGTTTCGGGGGGTTGCGGAACAGCCTCGGGGTTCGCAGGCGCCGCTTTGGAACCGCTTCCGGAATTTCCGGAATCGCTTCGGGGATCTCCGGAAGGATAGGGGGGGCCTCGGGGGTCTCCGGAAGGGGTGGTTCGGGTGCTCTGAGGACTTTCTGGAAAGTCTCGGGCGGGCCCGAGGGCGCTTCGGCTTCTTCCGGAAGGAGATCGACTCGTTCCGGCGCTTCGACCCTGCTTCGGTGTTTTACGGACCACTTCGGGTTCTTCCGGAAAAGAGGCGGAGCGAGGCGTTCCGAAAAGCACCGATCTCGGTCCCTCGGCCCTGTCTGAAACACTTCGTCTCTGACAGCCCCTTCCTATCTCCCCGGACCTCTCTCCCGCACCTCACACTCGGCTCTTTCCGGAATACTTCGGTCCTTCCCGGCTCCCAACAGCCAATCCCGCCCCGGGGGCGGAGCCTGAGGCTCTTTTTCCCAATGGGCGCTGCAGTCTTTACTGAGGCCGGTGGTTGTACTGGGACCAGTTTGCCCTCCCACTGGGCCATACTGCGCCCAGTCCCTTCCCTCTCAGCGCTGCCCGTCCCAGCTCCACCCCACCAGCTCCCAGTTGAGCTCCAGCCGGTCAGGGGGAGCATGGATGGAAATGGTGGGGCAGCAGGAAAAGGGAAAACGAGGGGCAGAGGGGTAGATCCAGCCCTGAAATAAGGGAGGGTCCCAAAGATCTGGGTCAAATCCAGCCCCGAAGTGAGGGAAAATCCAGGAAATCCAGGTCAAATCCAGCACTGAAACGAGGGAGAATCCAGGAAGCCGAGCCAGGGCTTTATTCTTCCAAGTAACCCCAGGATAATGGGGGACAGGGACATCGCCGTGACCTAGGAGGCTCTGGGGCAGGATCCAGGGGGAAATTGGAACCATGGGGGTGAATCAGGAGCCCAGGGGGATAACTAGGGTCCTGGGAGGGGTTTCAGCACCCCAGGAGGGGCGATCAGGATCCTGGAGACAGCTCCAGGGACTCCTCGGGATCCACCAGGAGCCGTGAGAACTTTTGGTCTCCGAAGACAGCGCTGAGGCGGCTCTCAAGGAAGCGCTGGAGCCCCAGGATGGACTGAACGTCCGCCTTGTCCTGGGGAAAAAGCAGGGAACTTGAGAGGGTTGGACTCCCCGAGGACCCCTCCCAGCCCATCCAAGGGGATTCCCAGACCTCGGTGAGCTGATGGAATTGCCGAAGCAGCCGCCAGCCATCCCGGGCGAACTCCTCGGGGCTCCGGTAGTGGGGGCTCAGCTTCTCCTGGAGCCGCGCCCGCATCAGCGTCAGGTCAATGGCATCCTGGCTGTCCTGTGGGATCAGGAATGGGGTCAGGGATTCCGCTGGGAGCAGATCCCACACCCCTGGATCCTGCTGGGCTCACCGGGGAGCTGGAGAGGCGCTGGAGGGGCCGGCAGGGCTCGTGGCACAGCAGCTCAAGCAGGACATACTCGCACTTCTGCGGGAGCGGGAGCGGGATCCTGAGATCCCAGTGGGAGCTGCCGGATCCCCCAGGACCACCCTGCACTCACCTGCTGGTCCAGGGGGCTCAGTTTGTGGGGGGGGCCCTGCTCCACATCCAGGCTGGGCGGTGGCAGCTCCTGGCACAGCAAACACATCCACTCCGGGCTACAGGATTGGGATCCCATGGGATCAGTGCCCCAAGACCCCCAGGGGTCTGGGATCAAGGGGAGGGGTTGTGGGGGGCAGAGAGAGTGGATCCCATGAGGTTTGGGGTCAGTGGGGAGATTCCCAGAGGAATCAGGGACAGGAGGTCCCACATTTGGGGTCAGCAGGGGAATTCCCAGTGGGATGAGAGCCAGAGAGCCCAGGGTCAAAAGGTCACAGCTGATCTGCAGGGAGGTGACATGGGGCAGTGGATCCCAAGGACATTGGGGGACCCAGAGAGGTGACAAAAGATAGCAGAACCCAGGGACACTGGGAGATCCAGAGGTGACAAGGGGCAGTGAATCCCAGCAGATCCCAGGTCCCAGGGAGGTGACAAGTGGCTGTGAGTCCCAGGGACATTGGAGGACTCAGGGAGGTGACCTGGGGCAGTGGATCCCAGACCCAGGGAGGCGCTGAGGGGCAGCAGATCCTGGTGGATCCTGGTGGATCCCATACCTGGGCACGTCCTGCAGGGCAGGCAGGTGGCAGTGCAGGTGGAAGCAGCGCTGGCAGCGGTCACACATCACCACGGCCCCTGCCTGGCCACACACACGGCAGCACGAGACCCCCAGCATTCCTGGGATCACCTGGATCCCTGGGACCGCCGGGACCACCGGGAGCCCCGGGCCGGGGGAGGAGCCTCCGGCAGGGCCCAGCTCCCCCAGGGGAGGCGGGAGCAGCCCCACAGGTTTGGTGTCCCCAGTGTCCCCAATAGGTGATTCCTGCTGCTCCTCCTGCATGGGGGGACATAGTGAGGGAGGGGGGACACAGGCAGAGGACATGGGGGACGGGGAGGAGAACGTGGGACACCAGAGGGGGATGGGGGCCCTCAGCTTGACAAGAGAGAACATGGGACACTCACCTGGATGGGGAAGGGGACATGGGACACTGGAGGGGGACAGGGGATGTTCAGCTGGATGGGGAATGGGACAGTGGAACATGGGAGACCCTTACCTTGACAGGGAGAGGGGCATGGAACACTCATGTGGATGGAAGTGGGACAGGGGAACCTGGAGGGGGACATGGGGGATGCTCACCTGGGTGAGGAGGGGGACAGTGGACACTGGATGGAGACAGGAGCCGCTCACCTTGACAGGGAGGGCTCCGTGTGGCTGCGCTGTCCCTGCTGTCCCCGGTGTCTCTGCTGTCCCCGCTGTCCCCGGCGTCCCCTGCTCGATGACGATGACGCTGAACTCCTCGGCCGAAGGCCCCGGGAAGATGCGGAACACGGGCGGCTGGGCCGGGTCCACCTCCAAGTCCAGCTCCAGGCGCTCCAGGCTCACCCGTGGCACCTTCGGGAGCCGGGGACTGCCCTGGGCCTCGGGGGGGCCCCTCCTGGGGGGACACGGGGATCAGAGCTCCCCAGCCAAATAGGGGACAGTTCCTGGGAGTTCCTCTGGGCACTTTGGGACACGGGGACCCCAGGAACGGAGTGACAAAAATCAGGAGCCCTGGGGACAGGGTGGGGCCAGGGACAGAGTGACATGGCCTGGGAGCCCTCGGGACAGGGAGACAAGAGACAGGGTTGTTCTGTGCCAACCCCTGGCACAGAGGGACCCCAGGAATAGGGGATAGGGACATCCCGGACAAGGAACCTTTAGGAAGGGACGGGATGGGAGGGGCCACAGGTGACCCCTGACAGAGGTGACAAAGGACAGAGGGGTCCCAGGGGTCCATCTTCCCCTCCCCCATCCTCTAATTACCGTTTAATGAGCAGCTTCTTAACAAACTTCTCCTCCCTGGGAGAATTCCTGGGTTTCTTCCTGGATAACGGATGGTGTGTGTGGGGGGTGTCATCAGGGCAACCAGAGGGGCTCCAGGAAGCCCCAAATGTCACCCTTGTTACAAGGGGTCAAGATAAGGGGTGACAAGGGACAGGAGATCCCAGAGGGTGTGACAAGGGACAGGAGGGACCAGGTTGGGAGTGACAAGGGACAGGAGGTCCAAGGGATGTGACAAGGGAGGTGGTTCGTGGGGAAGGACCGTTAAGGGACGGGGGTCCCAGGACATGGAGTGACAAAGGACAGGGGGCCCCAGGGGGCAAGAGGGCTGACAAGGGAGAGGGACCCCTCCCCCCACCTACTCACCTCCTCCCTCCAGTGATGGCGTTTTCAAGGGGGCTGGTGGCTGGTGACAAACACCACGTCAGGGGCTTCCTGCATGTCCCCTCTCGTGTCCCCCCTCCCCGTGTCCCTTCCACTCACCCAGCTCAGGTGTCTCAGTCAGCTGTGGGTCCAGGTGGGGGGGAGACAGCTGGGGGGGACATTCTGGCCCCTCAGCTCCACAGGGAGGGGTCCAGGGGGGTTCCTGATCCTGCAGGAGCAGCTCAGGGGTCACCTGTCCCCCACTCACCAGTGTGGCGTGGGGGGGGGGCAGAGGGAGGGGGGGAGGGGATGCTCCGAAATGATGGTACCTGGTGGGGAGGGAGGGGTGTCAGGGTGACCCTGGGGTGTCCACTGACACCCACTGTGCCTTATCACCCCCCACTCTGGGACATCCTGTCCCCTGTCACCCCCTCCCTGAGACCTCCTGTCCCCTGTCACTCCCCACATCCTGGTACTCCTTGCCTCTTACCACCTCCCACCTGGGACCTCCTGTCCCTTGCCACCCCCTCCCTGGGACCCTCTGCCCTTTGTCACCTCCCACCTGGGACACCCTGTCCCTTGTCACCCCCATCCTCCTCCCTCCTATTCTTTGTCACCCCATGTCCTGGTTCCTCCTGTCCCTCATCCTGCCATGTCCCGCTTCCCAGTGTCCCTTGTCTCACAGAGTCCCCTCACCAAAGCTCTCGGCGCTCTTGGTCCAGGCGTGCAGGTCCCACTGGAATTTCATGTCCCCCTGGGGCTCCACGGGCTCCACGATGAGCTGGAGTGCCCGGAGCAGCTGCGAGTGGATCTGGGAAAGGCGGGGGACAGTAGCACATGGGGACCTCAGGGGTGGCACAGGATGGGGACAGGGGAGAGCACTCCAGGGACACTATCACAGCACAGGGACACCCAGGGGACATGGGGGACCACAGTGCGGGGGACTGTGGGACCCAAGGGGACGGGATGTGGCACCGTGGTGGCACCTGTCACCTCCCAGGAGTTCCGAGGGGACCTGCCATGGAAGATCCCGCCCCAGCACCCTGGGGATGCCAGTGGGGTGGCAGCAGGGGACATAGGGCACCCTGGGGACAGTCCCTTGGGTACTGTCATGAATCTCTGTCTCTCCAAAACAGGGGACAGGGGGACAAGTGGGAACAAACCATCCCTTTTCAACTGTCCTGTGACCCCCTGAGCCCCAAAACAGGAAACACAGGGGACACCTGAGCCCAAGTGAGATGTGGCACATCCTGGGGGTGGCTTCACTCCAAGGGCAAGAGTCTCAGTCACAGTGGGACACAGCTGTCCCCAAGTGCCACCCCTGGGAGTCCTGGCCTGACATGCTGGTCTGGGGGGCTCTGAGGGGAATCTGGGGAGTTCCAGGGGGGTCCGAGGGGGGGTTGGCTCCTCATCAGCTGCTCTGCATAGCCTGGGGGTGCCTTTGCTCTGAGAGTGCAGAGTCCCAGTCAGAAGGGACACAACTGTCCCCAAGTGCCACCCCCTGCCCGAGGAGCTCTTTTGGGGGGCTCTGAGAGGAATCTGGGGGGAGTTTGGGGGTTCAACCCCTCACCAGCCTCCTGGAGAGCAGCAGGGCGGTGTTGTGGGGGCTGTCGAGGGCCCGCGCCGTGAAGCGCAGGACGTGCTCCTGCTGCTGCTGCACTTTGCTCATGGCCCGGTGCTGCCGCTCCAGCTTCTCCTGCTGCCCCTCGGTCACCCGCTGCCAGGCACAGGGAGGGAACACCGCTGTCAGCAGGCCGGGCACACGGGGACAAGGCTGGGGACAGCCCCGGGCTCACCTGGGCGTCGCTGACCAGCACCTTGCCGCGCTTGTTGAGCTCCTTCATGATCTGCAGGATGGCCATTTTCACCTCCACCTGCACCCGCTTCTGCACGTCTGTCAACCGCCGGATGCTGCCGGGAACGGGGGGTCAGCGGGACATGGGGGACACGGGGGGACAGGAGGGGGACACAGAGGACACCCACAAGCCACGCAGCTCCTTGGTGGAGCGCTGCAGCACAGTGTGTTTGTCCCCCAGGCGCTGCACCAGCGCTGCCAGCACCGAGCGCTGCTTCCGCACCGCGTCCTCCAGGAACTGAGACCTGGAAAATGGGGGAAAAACAGGGAAAAATGAGGGAAAAAGGGAAAAAGAGGGACAAGGAAAAGAGGGGGGGAAAAGGGGAGGAAAAGAAGGGGATGAAAGGGGGAAAAGAGGCAAAAAAGGGAGGACAAAAAGGGGGAGAAAAAGAGAGAGAAAAAGAGGGAAACGGAGGAGAAAGGAAAAAGGGGGAAAAGGGGAGAAACAGAGGGGAAAGGGAAAAAGGGGAAAAGGCAAGAGGGGAAAGGGGGAGGAAAGGAGGTGAAGGGGCAGTGAAGGGAGGACAAAAAGTGAGGAGAAAAGGAGGGGGAAGGAGAAGAAGAAGGAATAAAAGGGGAAGGAAATGGGGGCAGAAAAAGGGGGGAAAGGGGGATGGGAAAAGGTAGGAGACAAAAGGAGAAATAATCTTATTAGCTCATTAACCATTAATAAGATAATTAATCTTCATTAGGCATCAGTTATCTAATTAACTTGGTTAGTGGATTAAGGGCTATTAATTAAGGAGATGCCCCAGGTAACACTCTATCATTTAATCCCTAATTACCTTAATGCAATTAGAATTTATTTAACAAAAATGCTTTTGACACGATTAATGATCAAGTAAGTGAGCTAATTAATAAGGTAAGCAAGCTAATTATGTATATACTTAGATAAGTAATCAAATCAGTTATTGATTCCCCCAGAAGTTTGAGCAGTTTCAGAGCAAAACCAATAAAAAACCATTTAAAAAACAGAAAACTTGGCAAAATCATAAACAAAGCCCAACTAACTGATTAAAAAACAATTTAAACAATCAATAAAATAATTAATTGGTCATTAATTAGGGCTCTCCATCTTGAGCCACTCAAACACTCCCTCTGCTAATTAATTCTCACCTTTCCCAACACTTCAGTACCCACCCAACTAATGAGTTTTGTTTATAAAATCAGTAATTAATCAACAAGTGTAATTAAGCTGCAGGCCAACTCCAGCAGTTTTTCAGTAACTATTTATCTTAATTGATTAATTAAAGCCACCTTTAAGGATAGCCTTGCTGAGCAGGTGCCCTTTCACTCATCAAACTGATTCCAGGCCCCAATCCTCATTTTCCAGGGCTGGGTGATAAGCGTGCTAATAAGCCATGCAAATGAAGGGGGCGGGACTCACTGGTGGTCGCGGTGGGGGCCAAGGTGACAGTCCCGGCACATGAGGGTGTCACACGTGCTGCAGAACAGTTCCAGCGGCTCCGCTGGGTGTGCTGAGCACAGCGCAGCCCCGGCCCGCGGCACCGCCCCACCTGCGGAGAGAGCGGAACCGGTGGGAACGGGACCGGGACTGGCACCGCCCCGCCTACAAAGAGAGCGGAACCGGTGGGGAAGGGGCGGGAATGGGACCGGGACTGGCACCACCCCGTCTCGGGAGAGAGCAGAACTGGTGGGAACGGGAATGGGAATGGGACCGGGACTGGCACCGCCCCACCTGCGGAGAGAGCGGAACCGGTGGGAACGGGACCGGGACTGGCACCGCCTCGCCTACAAAGAGAGCGGAACCGGTGGGGAAGGGGCGGGAATGGGACCGGGACTGGCACCACCCCGCCTACAAAGAGAGCGGAACCACTGGGAACAGGGAGGGATTGGGAATGGCACCAGGATGGAACTGAGATAGGACCGGGAATGGCACTGGGAACGGGAATAGTGCTGGGATGGCACCAGAAATGGAGCTGGGAATAGGGTGGTAATGGAACTGGGAGTGGCACCGGGATGGAACTGAGATAGGACCAGGAATGGCACTGCGAATGGAGGTGGGAATGGGGTGGGAATGGCACCAGGATGGAACCGAGATAGGACCAGGAATGGCACTGGGAATGGGATGTCACCAGGAATGGGATGGGAATGCTGCTGGGATGGCACCAGGAATGGAGCTCCGAATTGGGTGGGAATGGGAATGGTACCAGGAATGGCATTGGGATGGAACTGAGATAGGACTAGGAATGGCACTGGGAATGGGAATGGAGGGGGAATAGGCTGGGAATGGTACTGAGGATGGCACCAGGAACAGCACTGGGATGGCACTGGGAATGGTGTTGGGATAGAATCAGAACAGCACCGGGATGGAACCAGGATAGGACCCTGAATGCCACCAGGAATAGTACTGGGATGGAACTGGGACAGGGCTGGTTATGGTGCTGGGATGGCAGCAGGAATGGAACTGGGATAGGACCATGAATGGCACCAAGAATGTTGCTAGGATGGCACCAAAATGGAGTTAGAATGGAACTGGGATAGGACAGGGAAAGGCACCGGGATGGCACTGAGAGAACACAAGAATGGCACTGGGGTGGTACTGGGAATGGCACTGGGACAGCACTGGGACTGGCACCAGGAATGACACCAGGATGGATCCACTGATAGAGTCAGCACCCTGTAAAGGGCGGGCCAGGGAGTGACAGGGATGAGAATGATACGAACAGGGGGACAGGGAGTGCCAAGGACAGAGACTGGGACTTGAGTCACAAGGACAAACACGAGGACAGGGACAGGAGGTGACAGACAAACTGAGCAGCCACAGAGGGTGAGAAGGATCTGACTGGGGCAATGGGCAGTGACAGAGAGGTGACACTGACTCACCCAAGGCCCGGGTGTACCTGACCCTCTGATGGGCCTCCACATAGGTGTCACACAGTGATGGCAGCAGGGACAGGGAGGTGACAGGAGGTGCCAGGGACTCACCTAAGGCCTGCACGGTGTGGTCCCGGGTGTACCTGACCCTCTGATGGGCCTCCACGCAGGTGTCACACAGTGGCTCCGAGCACTCCAGGCAGAAGCTGGTGGCCGCTGCATTGTCCTCACAGCTGGTGCAGCTCTGGGGACAAGGGACAGGCTGGGGGACCTCCCTCCCCCCAGTCAGCATTAATTAGCACTAACGAGGCACTACCTGCCCACTGCCCTGGCTGAGGGCTCCGCTGTCCTGCAGGAAGAAGTTCTCCATGATGTCACCGAGGGGACACTGCTGGTGGCACACGGGGCAGTCAAACACTGGGGGGATAGAAAGATGACAGTCACCCCATAACCTCCTCTGTCACTTCCATTTGTCACCAAATGCTGGCTCATTAGTGGGGTGGGGGCTGGGGACCTCCAAAACAGAGCGCCAGAGTCGCCACGACCCCTGATGTCACCAGAGAGGTCCCTGTCCCCTTCCCAGAGAGGGGGACAGGGATGGTGACAAGGAGTCACCAATGGGGTCAGAGTGTTCCCCAGGACAAGACACTCCCACAGTGGGGTCACAGCGTCTCCTGGGGTGGGACACCTGCAAAATGGGGTCACAGTGTCCCCCAAGTTGAGGATGTAGGGATCCTCCTCTCCCCATAGAGCTCCCAGTAATTCCTGCTGCAACCCAGTAACTCCCAGTGATCCCAATAATTCCAAGTGCCTCCTCAGTGCTCCCTGAGCTCCCAGTAACCCTGTGTCCTCCATAATCCAGTGATGCCAGTAACCCCCAGCGTTCCCAGTAAACCCCAACAATCCTACTGACCACCAGTAATCCCAGTAAACCCAAGTGCCTCCCCAGTGTTCTCTGAGCTCCCAGCAACCCCCAGTAAACCCCAGTGATCCCAGTAAACTCCAGGGATCCAAGTAAGTCTCAGTGGTCCTCACTGTCCCCAGTAACCACCGGTGCTCCCATTTCACACCACCCCCTCACCCTGCCCGTCGCTGCTGGCGGCTCCCGGCGCGGCCCCGAGGCAGCCCCGGCACACGGAGTGCAGGCAAGGCAGCAACCGCGGTTCCCGCTGGGGGCTGAGCCGCTCCCGGCAGGCGCCGCAGAGTTCCAGCAGCTCCAGGGGCTCCGGCGGCGCCGCTCCCTTCGCCCTGGGGCCGTTCCCGACCGCCACCGGCAACGGCACCGACATGGCTGCCCCGTCCCACTCAAACACTGCACGGCCTCCTCCTCCCGCCCCCACCCTGGCACATAGCCAATCATCGCCCGCTGCGCAGGATTGACAGCGTGGAAAACCAATGGAAGGTGTGAGGGCGGGGAGCAGCAAAGATTGACAATGCTTGGGAGCAATGGGAGTGGAAGGCGGGAGAGAAAGGGCGGGAAGACACTGCCTGCACGTGGTGGAAACGGAGCAATCAGCGCGCACAGCGCCGGAGAGAAACCAATGAGCGGCCGAAGAGCCCGGGGAAGGCGGGGACTTCTTAGAGGGACCGGCCAATCGACATCGGTGTCCCGCGGGCAGACGGGGCCGAGGCCCTGATAGACAGCTGGACAAACCAATAGGGAGTAGACCTGTGGAGGGACTGGGAATACTGGGAGTTATTGGAGATTAATGGGATCATTGGGGATTACTGGGATCGTTGCAGGTCATTGGCATCGCTGTGGGTCACTGTGAGCTCAGGGAGCACTGGGGAGGCACAGGGGATTACTAGGAGCACTGGAGGTTACTAGGAGCACTGGAGAGAGACTGAGAGTGCTGGGCAACAAAACTGGGGATGGGGAACACTTAAGAAGGGATTGGGAGAGCTACAGGGTTGAACTGGGAGCACTGGGGAGTACAACAAGGGGGTTACTGGGGACACTGGGAGTTACTGGGAACACTGGTCATTACTGGGAGAGCATGGAGGATTAGTGGGAATGCTTGGAGGACACTGGTGGCTACTGGGGTCATTACTGGGAGGGCCCTGGGCAGCACTGGGACCAACAGCTGTGGGGCCCTGGGCACAGTGTCCCCAGTGTCCCTCCCACATCCACCCCAGTGTCCCCGTGTGTTCCCTCACATCATCCCAAGTCCCCTCCTGTCCCCCACCACATCCCCAGTGTCCTCCCCATGTCCCCTGGCTGTGCTCTGGGAGCTTGGGGGGTCCCTGAGGACCAGGGTGGCTCCCAGAGGGGAGAGAGGACAGTGCTGCCCTGGTGGATTTGGGGACACAGGGGGCCCTGCCAGGGTCCACAGGGGAATTTGTGAAGGAGCCATGACATGGCCTGTGGCTACTGACACTCCTGTGAGGTAGCCAAGGGAATGTGGAGTGGCCACTGGCACCCATAGACAATGGAAATGACCTGGGGACAACCCATGATGTGAGCAGTGACCTCTCCATGGTGGCCACAGGGATGTGGAGTGGCCAATGGCACCCACAGCCGGTGTAAATGACCCAGGGAGGACATGGCCAGTTGCCACAGGAATGAGTTTGGTCCCTTGACCTGGCCAAGAGCTGCCATGACCCTTCCTGGTGGCCACATGCCACCATTGAGCAGTGGACACATCATGGGAGCCATCAGTGGGGAACAGATTTTAGGGTAAAAAATGGCAATAACAGCACTAGAACGGTCATTGAACCCATGTTCATTGTCACTGTTTGGGGGGGCAGGAGCCACATGGTGGGGAGGGGCCAAGGGAGGGACCCCACATCACTCTAGGTGTCCATCCATGGCTGGGGTGGGGTCACAGTCAGTCACGGAGCCATGGAATGGTTTGGGGGGAAGGGACCTGCCACAGACACATCCCAGAACGGGGCATGCCCAGCTTCTCTGAGAATGCCATTCCAGACCCTCACAGGCAGGATTTCTCCCCAAAATCCCACCTAAATCTCCCCTTTCCATCCTGAAGCCACTCCCCGTGTCCTGGCGCTCCAGGCCCTTGTCCAAAGTCCCTCTCCAGCTCTTGGAGCCCCTTCAGGCACTGGAAGGGGCTCTGAGGTGTCCCAGGATCCTTCCATTCTCCAGGTGGGACACCTCAACTCTGTCCAGCCCTCTGAGCATCTCCATGGCCTCCTCTGGACTCACAACATGGTCCTTCTGTCCAATCCCTGTGCCCAGCTCAGTTCTAGGATGTTCTGGGGGTGGCATCAGGTCAACGATGTTGTCACCCCCCACCACAGGCATCCCAAAGAGCCATCGAACTTCCCGGACTCTGTTCACCCTTGTGATGCCGTGTTGGCCATCACCAATCTCCTCCTGGATTCCCACTTGCCTCAGTACAGTTTCCAGAGGATTTGCTCCATAATCCTGGCACTGCTCGGAGCCCTGGGTGCTCCCCAGATCCCTGTTACAAATGGGGTGTTCTGCTCCCCTTCTCCTGTCCCTGGGAACGTCCCCTACAACTTCACAAATCTGACAGAGAGTGTCTCAGCCGCTTCCTCCAAGTCTCACCCCGGATGCTCCAACAGACCCACAGGCACAGAGGAGCCCCCAGGCCCCTCTCTAGGCCCTCTGAGGGGCAGGGACTTGCCCTCACGCTGTGTGAGTGGGGCCAGCACCCGCAGTGTCCGGACCCGGCCACGTGCTCAATCCAGGTTCCGGTGGTGGCGGCGGCGGCCCCGGTGGTGGCCCCGGTGGGGGCACAGGGTGGGAGGCAGCGGCATGGCGCTCCAGGAGGGTGCGGTGGGAGAAGCCCTTGGTGCAGAGGCGGCACTGGAAGCGCTCAGGGCGGTGTGTGCGCATGTGGACATTGAGGGAGCTCTTCTGCGTGAAGCGCTTGCAGCAGACGCCGCACTGGAAGGCACGGACGCCCGTGTGGGTCACCATGTGCTTGAGCAGGTAGTCCCGGAGAGAGAAGGAGCGCCAGCAGATGGAGCACTGGTGGGGCTTCTCGCCTGCAGAGACACAAACGTGAGGCAACTGGAGTCAGTATGGGTCAGCGTGGATTGGTACAGGTCAGTGTGGGTCAGTGTGGGTCAACAGGGGTCAGTAGAGGTGAGCCTGGATTGATACAGGTCAATAGGGGTCAATGTCGGTCAACAGGGATCAATGTGGGCCAATACGGGTCAATATGGATCAACAGGGGTCAATGTACATCGATACAGGTCAATGTGGATTGCTATGGGTCAGCATGGGTCAGTGTGGGTCAAAAGGGGTAAACGTGGATTGATATGAGTTAACATGGGTCAATGTGGGTCAAAAGGGGTCAACATGGATCGACACAGGTCAACATAGGTCAACATGGATTGATATAGGTCAACATGGGCCAAAATGGATCAATGTGGGTCAACATGAATCAGTACGGGTTTATGCGGATCAATACAGGTCAACACGGATCGATACGGGTCAATATGGGTCAGTGCGGGTCAACATGGATCAACACGGAAAAACACGGATTGACAATGGTCAACATAGATCAAAAGGGATCAGTGTGGATTGATATGGGTCAGCAGGGATTGATACAGATCCATGTGGGTCACCAGGGGTCAGCATGGATTGGAACAGGTCAACAGGGGTCAATGTGGATCAACATGGGTCAAGATAGATCAAAGCGGGCAAACGTGGGTCAATGTATGTCAGGATGGTCCAGTACAGGTCGAGGACTGATAGGGGCAAACACGGATCAAGATGGGTCAACACAGATCAATACGGCCAACATGGATCAATACAGGTCAATATGGGCCAACACAGATCAACATGGGTCAACAAGGATCAACAGAAGTCAACATGGGTCAATGTGGATTGATACAGATCAACATGGATCAACATGTGTCAACATGGAATAACACAAGTTGACCAGGGTCAGCACGGGTTAACATGGAGTGATATAATGGATCAACATGGATCAGAAGGGAACAAAACGTATTGGGGAGGGTCACCATGGGTCAACAAACCAAGATGGGTCAACATGAAACACCATGGACCAACATGGGTCAATGTGGGTGAACACAGGTGAGCAGTGGGTCAGCACAGAGTGACCCAGGACATCATGGATCCACCCAGGTCAGCGTGGGCCAAAATGGATCAACATGAAGAGATGTGAGTCAAAAGTCAACACGGGTCAATGTAGATCAACAGGGGCCAATGTGGGTCACCATTGGTCCAATGAAGCCTCCAGCAGAGGCCAACATGGGTGTGTGCAGATCAATGTGGGCCAACATCGGTCAGCACAGGTCAACATGGATCAGCACAGGCCAGCATGGGTTGGAACAGTCCAACATGGGTCAGCACAGGCCAACATGGGCCAGCATGTGTCAGCACAGGTCAACGTGGGTCATTGCAAGCCAATGTGGGTCAACGCATGCCAACATGGATCTGTACAGGCCAAAGCGAGTCAACATTGGTCAGTACAGGCCCACGTGGGTCAACACTGGTGAGGACAGGCCAACATGGGTCTGCACAGGCCAACATGGGTCAGCACAGGCCAGCACTGGTCAGTACAAGCCAACATGAGTCAACATTGGTCAGCACAGGCCAACGTGGGTCAATGGGGCTCAAGAGAGTAACATGCATTGACACGACAAGAAGGGACTGATCCAGGTCAACATGGATCGGCGCAGGACACCACCATGAGTCAACATGAGATCCATGTGTGTCACCACAACCCCTCTCTTGCCCTCCCCTTCATATCCCCCATTTCCCCCCTGCTCACCTGAGTGGATGAACATGTGCTTGGTGTAGTTCTTGCGGGAGCTGAAGCTCTTCTGGCAGTGGCCACACTGGTAGGGGGGCTGGGGGCCGCGGGGAGGCCCGGCCAGGGGTGCTGGGGGGGCCGTGGGGATAGCCCCCCCCTCCACACCCACCTCGTAGGGTGGTGGCAAAGGTTGGGGTGGTCCAAACCCAAAGCTGTCCCCTCCCAGCGCCTCCCGGCCACGCTCAGGCCCAAAGGCACCGCTGCCATCATCACTGGGCCAGGGCGGGAGAAAAGTGTCAGGAAAAACCTCGGGAGCGCCAAAAAAGGGGGGGTCTGGGGCAGAGAAGGGTGGGGGGGGCACACCTGGGGGCGCAACACCTTCCTGGGCCCCCCCTTCATCCTCTACCTCCTCCTCCTCCAACTCCTCCTGCTCCTCCTTGAGTGCCGGTGCCAGGCGCAGTGGCTGCCGCTGTTTGCGGCTGTGGCCGCTCGGCACTGGCTCTGAGAGGCTCTCGAGCTCCGAAGGTGGCCCCGGGGGTGACACCAGTGGTGGCCCTGGCACCTTGTGGGGCGGGGGCAGCACGGCGGGGCCGCGGCTCTGCGAGATGATCTGGGTGCACTCGTCAATGACCGTCTTGATCTGCAGCACCGAGGCGGCTGTGAGGATGTGCAGCGCCTCTGACTGGGCCACCACCAGGCTGCCGCTGTACAGGAACTCCACGAGCTGTCGCACAGCTGCCGAGGGCACCACAGGTGGCACCTCGATGGCCGAGTGGCCCAGCAGCAGCTTGTCATGGAAGAAGGGGCTGCCAGCGGCCAGGACACAGCGGTGTGCACGCAGCGAGGCCTCACGGATCCGCACGGTGACGTCGCAGAACTGCCCGGCCACGCGCTGCCCGTTGAGCGTCTCCAGCAGGGAGCGGCTGAAGTTCTGCAGGTGGATGTAGTGCACGGCCTCCGGCATGGCCGCGGGGACACGGGGACAGAGGGGACACAGGGATGGAAGGGACACAGGGACAGGGGGACACGAGGATGGCAGTGATAGCTGGGACACAGGAATGGCCGGAGATGGTGGGGATAGCAGGGACAATGGGGATACAGGGACAGTATGGACACGGGGATAGTGGGGACAGTGAGGACAGTGGGGACACAGCGATAGTGGGAACAACAGGGACAGCAGGGACACCGGGATGGTGGGAACTCTGGGATGGTGGGGACACGCACACGTGGGGACACAGGGACACGACGCCGGTGGGGACACCAGGATGGCGGCGAGGCTGGCAGTACCTGGGGAAAGAGAGACGCGGTCGGGGACGTTCTATCGGGTGTCACCAGGGGCTGGGGACACTCCCTGTGACGTCACTAGGGCCTGGGGACATTGATGGGGACACTGGCGGAGACTGAGGACACCGCGTGTGACGTCACTGCGCGCCGTGGACAGCGCCGATGACATCACGGGGGGGCGTAGGGACACCGGGCGAGATGTCCCCGACCTGTCACGACAGCCGGAACCCCCCGACACAATTCCTCACCCACCCTGGACCTCTCGGGATCTCCTGACCCTTCCCTCCCCACCCCCAAACTACCGGGACGACCCCCGGCCCCTCCCCCACACCTCGCTCCTGCTCCCGCCGCCGCCGCTCTCTGACGTCACTTCCGCCAGACCGGACCGGAAAGCGACTGTAGACCATAGAGAGTGGTGCAGCGCGCCCCCCAGCGCGCCCCCGTCTCTGCCATAGAGACGGGGAGGAGCGGCCACTGGGTCGATATCGCCCCCTGGCGGGCCGGGGATTCCGCAGGGTCGCGGTTCCTTATGGCTCATCCATGGGGACCCCCGGGAGCGGGATCCTCCTAAGGACCCCAATGCCCCCCACAAAGCCCCACAGGGATCCCCACAGGGACTCCAAGAGGTCTCGAGACTCCTACAGACCCTTATGGGTCCTGCACTACAGACCCCAACAGGGCTGCAGACCCCTATAGACTCCCCCCAGGGACCTCCAGGGTCGGCACCTTTCGACGTCCCCGACAGAGACCTCAATAAGGCTAGAGACCCCTATAGACCCCCACATGGTCCACACCCATGGAGCTGGTCCAGCCTACAGACCCTTACAGCGACTCCCCCCTATAGACCCGTATAGACCCACTCAGGGGCCCAAACAGAGCTGGAGACCCCTAATGACCCTCCCAGGGACACCCATGGGGCCTGGAGCCCTCCACATGTCCCCCAGAGGATCCCCATAGGGCCTGGATCCCCTGCAGATCCCCCTGGGGTTACCAAAATGTCTGGAGAGCCTTATAGGGACCCCCATGGGGGTTCCAATACAGCTATATAAGACCCCTACAGACCCCCCCACAGGGACCCCCATGGGGACCTCAGTGGGGTTGGAGACCTCCCATCAATATCTACAGGGATGCCCATAAGGTCTGGACTCCCTATAGAATCCATAGGCATGGTCTGGAGATCCCTGTAGGTATCCCTGTAGGGCTGGGATGCCCTATAGACCCCCTCAGGGATCCATATATACCCCCCAGGGATCCCCTATAGACCTTTCAGGTAGAGCCAACATCACCTACAGACCCCCCAGGGATCCTACAGACCCCCCAGGGATCCATATAAGACCCCGTAGGGTCAAATTGGCCCCTGCTGGCCCGTGTCAATCTGTGCTACCCCATGTTCCTTGAGCTGTGTTGGCCCACGATGGTCCATGTTGATCCATGTTGACCCACACTGACTCCTCTTGGTCTGCGTCAATCCATGTCGATCCATATCGACCCACACTGATTCCTGTTGACTCCTGTGGATCCGTGTAGATCCATGTTGACCCCTGTCACTCTGCTCTGCTCCATTTTGACCCATGTAGACGGACCTTTGTCCATCTGTGTTGATCTGTGTCACGCCATGTTGACTCATGTCGGTTCAGCGTTGATCTAGTGAACTGTGGGGTCAGACCTGTGTTGGCCTGTGCTGACCAATGTCATTCCATGTTGACTTCTGTCCCTCCATGTGGACCTATGTCATTCCATATTGACCTGTGTTTGTTGGGATGTGTTGACCCTTGTGTTGACTCACACTCGTCAGTGTTGATCCATGAGTTGACTCACGTTGACTCACATCAATCCATATTGATCCATCTGTTGACCCACACTGATCCATGATGACCAACACTGACCTATGTTGACCCACACTGATCCATGTTGATTCATGAGTTGACTCACATTGATCCATGTTGACCCACATTGATCCATGTTGATCCATGGTGGCCCATGTTCCTGTTGAGCTGATTTGGCCCACATCACTGTGGATTGACCTGTGTTGACCCATGCCAATCTCTGCTGGTCCAGGCTGTTGGGCCATGTTGGCCCATGGTGACCTGTGTTAACTCATGTTGATCCATGCTGGCCCATGTTGATACCTGGTGTCCCGTGTGGACCAGTGTTGACCCATGTCACTCCATGTCTCTCCCTGTTGACCTCTGTTGGCCAACGTTGACCCACAGTGACTCACGGTGACGCACATTGATCCCTGTTGTCTTATGTTGACTTGACCCATGCTGAGCCATGTTGACCCGTGTTGACCTTTGTCACTTTGTGTCTTTCCAGGCTGACCTGTGTTGACCTGTGTCACTCCATGTTCTCTCCATGTTGACCGGTGTTGACCTGACCCATGTTGATCCATGTTGACCAGTGTCACTCCATATCTCTCTGTGTTGACCGATGTTGACCTGACCCATGTTGATCCATGTTGACCCATGTGCACCAGTGTCACTCCGTGTCTCTCCATGATGATCGATGTTGACCTGACCCATGTTGACCACTGTAAATCTGTGTCTCTCCACCTTGACCCCACTGTACAGGTGACCCCAGTGATGCCCCCTTGCACAACTCCATGACCCTCTGGGTGCAGCCACTGCCCCCTCTGTCCCACTCAACCCCAGCCCACACAGGGGGCTGTCACTCACGTTATATCACTGAGTGCCATTCCCACCGTGACATCACACGCAGCACTGTGACATCACCACTGGTCCCATGCCCTGCCGCCATCACAGCGGGCACCGTCAACTCACAGGTGACATCACAGATGACATCACTGTGGTTTAGCCCAACATCCCTCCCTTGAGTGGCTACTGAATTCTGGAGGTCCCTGGGTTGTTGTCCCAAAACCTGCATCCCCTTGGGCAGGGGTGACACCTTAATTCCACTATGCCCTGAGACACTTGTTCCCTGGGTGGGGACAGCATCCGGGTGCCCTAGGACACCTGTGTCCCCTCAGGTGAGGGCAACAACAGAATTTTGAGGTGCTCTGGGACAACAGTGTCTCCTTGGGTGGGGGTGACACCTGAATTCCAGGCTGTCCAGGGACACATATGTCCCCTGGGCAAAGGTGACACTGGAATTCCAGGCTATCCTAGGACACTGTGTCCCCTTGGGCAAGGGTGACACACAAATCTCACTGTGCTCTGGGACACCTGTTCCCTGGGCAAGGACAGGGGTGGCACCCAAAATCGGGTGCCCTCGGACACCTGCGTCCCCTTGGTGGGAGTAACACCTGAATTCTGCTGTGCCCCGGGACACCTGTCCCCTGAGTAAGGGTGAGGGTGACACCCAAATACCGCTGTGCCCCGGGACACGTCCCCAGCAGGGATGACACCAAAATTCCGGGATACCCTGGGAAACCTGCGTCCCATGGGCGAGAACAGGGGTGACACCCGAATTCCAGGTGCCCTGGGGCGGTGCCCCGAAACCTGTGTCTCCCCGGGCGAGGGCGGGGGTGACACCGGCGCTTGGAGCCGATGGAGCCGAACGGACCCGCCCGGACATCGGCTCTGTCCCCTCCCCGCGGGTACAGCCCGAGGGGAGGGACGCGGTGCCACACGCGGGTCCTCCCGTGCCCGCGGCGAGGGTGGCAGCGGGAGCACCCCGGCCCCACGTCCCACGGGCTCGGCGGCGACAGGTGAGGGACGCAGGGTCCGGAACCCCCCAGGGTGGGCAGAGGACCCAACCCCCCTTCCCAGGGTGGGCAGGGGACCCTGGAGTCCGGGCACCACCGACCTTCCCCCTCATAAAAAAGGGACCCGAGCCCACTCGGAACTGTTGGGGGGGCGCCCAGCCTGGGGCTGATGTGGTTTGGGGGGGGTCATTGTAAGGTCTCTCCAAGGTCTCTGTTGCTCCGGAACCCCCTCAGTTTGTGCCATGATGGACACGAGGGACAGGGGACGACGCGACGCCCCCCGGCTGGTACAGGTGAGTGAGGGACTCCTAGGTGAGTGGGGAGAGCCCCAGGTGATGGCGGGGGACACAGGGATGGAGTGGAGGGGACGCAGGTGATGCGGTGGGGAGGACGCAGGGATGGGGTGGAGGGACTCGGGTGATGGTGGGGGACCCCCAGGCACCCGGGGAAGCCTCGACCCCCACTGAGAGGGTCCCAGCGGGTGGAGGAGTGGAGAGGTCCAGGCATTTGTGGGCTCCCCGCCCCCCCATTGGCTGGGGACCCTCGGCACCCCCTCCGGGGCCCCCCTGGCCCCCCGCCAGCCCCCGGCCTGGAATTAGGACACGGGGCGGGGACAGGGACACAGCGGCCGGGAGCCCTTGGCGCCCCTCCCCCAACGTGGGAACGGACACACCCCCCCCTAATCCGGAGGCTCTG
>JACBWW010000153.1:106058-136539 GCA_020086605.1 Lanius collurio | reverse complement strand
CGGGGGCTGCAGGTGAGGCTGGGGGCCTACAGGTGAGGCTCAGGGGCTGCAGGTGAGGCTGGGGGGGCTACAGATGAGGCGGGGGGGGCTACAGGTGAGACTGGGGGGCTGAAGATGTGGCCGGGAGACTGCAGGTGGGGCTGCAGGTGACATCCAGGGGCTATGGATCACCCCGAGGTTCTACTGCAAAGGGTTTTGGGGCTCAGCCCCCCCAGGCCCTCAAACCTTCCCTGGAGTTTGGGGGCACCCCAAGGACATGCCCCAAGTTGTTTGGGGCCACCCAGGGACTCCCAACAAGGGAGGGGAACACCTCAGGGACCCCCAGCAAGGAGTTGGGGACACGCCAGGGGACCCCCTGTGATGTGTCAGGGACATGCCAGGGAACTGGGGACACCTCAGGGAACCCCACACCCTAAAGACCCCCCTGTGAAGTAAGTATTGGGGACACTCCAGGGACCTTCCTCTGACCCCAGAGATGCTTCATGAGGAGTTGGGGTGCCAGAGCACCCTGAGGGACCCCCCAGAGCCCCCTCCCCATTTTCCTTTGCAGGCCAGGGACCCCCTCAGGTATTTCAGGAATCCCCTCAGGGACTTTTAGGTGCCCCAGGATCTTCCCTGGAGCTTGGGGGGCTCCCAGGATGTTTAGAGGCTGCACCCTGAAGACTCTTGGATTAAAGGACCCCCGGGGATCCCCTCCATGTTTTGAGGTCCCCCCTGAACCCCATATTCCCCCCACCAGTGGCTACCACCGCCTCAAGGAAGGGGCTATTCCCACTGTTTTCACCGTGGGCCCCTCACGGCCTCCCCGGACCCCCAGGCCAAAGCCCCCCGCCAACAGCGACCCCCCGAAGCCCCTGCGGAACGCCCGGAAGTGGAAGTGAGTCCTGGGGGGCTAGGGGGGGTTCATGGGAGACTGGGGGTCCGTGATTTATTCCCAGCACAGGCAGAACCGTTTGCTCTTCCCCACTGGACCCTGCACGACCCCCAGACCTCTCCCACCCCTGGGACCCCCTGTTCCCCACCAGATCCCCCATTTTTCCCTGACTTTTCCCACTCCCAGGACTCTCCTTGACCTCTGGGTGGTCCTGGGGGCTTTTGGGGGGGTTACAGGCTAATGGGGCTCCCCAATTTTGTTCTCCATATGGATGGGACCCCTCCCATCCCTGCTGGACCCCTTTCCTCACCAACCTCTCCCACTCCCCAGGACACCCAATTCCCCCCTGACCTCTCCCACCCCGGGGACTTTCCTGCACCTCTGGGTGCTCTGGTGGGGCTTTGGGAGGCTCTGCAGGATAAGAGAGCTTCTGTGTTTTTTCTTGGAATAGGTGGGACCCATCCCTTCTGGATTCCCTGTTCCCCCCCAGCATCTCCTGCCCCCTGTGGCCCCTCACCATCCCTGTCAGATCCCCCATTTCCCCCCTGACTTCTCCCAACTCTGGGATACCCACATCCCCTCTGGATTTCCTGTTACCCACCCCATCTCCTACCTCCAGGACCCCCATTCCCTCCTGGCCTCTCCCACCCCTCGGGACTCTCTGGTACCTTCTGATGTTCTGGGGGCATTTTGGGGGGGCCTTGCAGGATGACAGCTCTGCCCACTTTCCTCTCTCCACAGACGGGACCCCCTCCCATCCCCGCCAGACCCCCCGTTCCCCTCCGACGTCTCCTGCTTCCCGCGGGACACCAAAGACCCCGGCCCCCCCCCCGCCGGTGACCACGGCGGTGTCCCGGCGCTGCCTGGCCCCTCGGGTGCCATCCCAGAGACCCTTTTGGTGGCCACGGGCGATGAGGAAGCCACGACCACTCCAGCACTGCCTGAGGGAGCCCCCCCGGCCCCCGCAGCCCCTGCAGGACCCCCAGGACCCCCGTCCCCATCACTGTTCATGCTGCGGCTGCCGCCCCGTGCTGGATCCTACATCCAGAGCGAGCACAGCTACCAGGTGGGAAGTGCCCTGCTCTGGAAGCGCCGTGCCGAGGCTGCGCTCGACGCCCTGGACAAGGCCCAGCGGCAGCTCCAGGCGGGAAAACGGCGGGAGCAGCGGCTGCGGCTGCGCCTGGCCGAGCTCCAGAGGGAGAGAAGGGGTGTCCTGGAGCCGCGGCGGAGCCCCAAGGATCCGCCGGGGCTGGTGGAGGTGGAGCTGCTTGGAGACGGAGGGCGCTGAGGGATTCCTGCTTCTCCAAGGCTTGGCCATGGCGGGAAGGTTTGTAAATAAAGATTTCGCCTTTTCTATGCGGAATTGGTGGGAATCTGTGGGAATTTGTGGAATTTCTAGAAGTTTTAGGGAGAAATTCTTCAGTGAGGGGCGGGAATGGAATTCTAGGTCGTGCCAGGACTTTAGACAAGGAGTGATAAGGAAAAGTGGTGTCACCCTGGAAATGGGGAGATTTAGGTGGGATATTGGGAAGAAATTCTTCCCTGTGAGTTTGGTGAGGGGCTGGGATGGAATTCCCAGGGAAGCTGTGGCTGCCCCATCCCTGGAAGTGTCCAAGGCCAGGTTGGATGGAGCTCAGAGCAACCTGCAATGGTGGAAGGTGGCAGGGGATAGGACTGGATGGGCTTTAAGGTCCTTCTGACCCAAGCCATTCCGTCATTTTATAAATCGAGGGGGTGGCTCGTGTGGGGTGGGCAGCGGGGACGGTGTCCCTGTCACATATCTGGCACAAATTGGCTCCGTCGGTGTCGGTGAAGCCCTGGTGGGAGCTGGGAAGGGCAGGAGAAACCAATGCTGTCATGGGAGTGTGAGATATGAGGGATCCTGGCCACTCCCTGGGTCAGTTTGGGGAGGAATAAATGGGATTTGTTCCAGATCAGAGCCCAGGGTGGGAGTAGGACAAGGTTTGGGGAGCTCCAGATCAAACAAGGACAGACACCAGGGATTTGGGGCATCATCTGCCCCTTCCAGAAGGGAAAATGAGGGAGTCCAAGCCCCAAAAATGGCCTGGTACCAAAACAATGGGAATTAAGGGTTTAATTTCCACAGCATGGAGGCGCTGGGGTGGGATAACACCAACCCATTGCCCTGCTCATGCTCTGACCTGGTTAAAACCTCCCTGAAGGAAGCCCAAAGTGCCTGATTAGCCCCAAATTAGCCTTTGCTAATTACCCCAAGACCATCAGCGCCCCAGGGCCACTGAGGAGCCCCCAGAAGAGCCGCTACAGACTGAGCTTCATGTCCTGGATGGCGGCAAAGGTGTCAGGGGTCAGCGGCACATAGGATTTCCGGGCGTTGTCACGGAAGAACAGGCGATCCCGGATGATATGGGGGTCAAAGCCCTCCTTGACCAGGTTGCTCTTGCACTGCTTGAACGTCCCCGTGATCTCCAGAGTGTCCTGCGGACAGGGATATTGGGATTGGTGGACTTCAAGGCTATGCCAAGGTGCCATTGTGGGAAGTGGCAACCTTTGCATTGTTAGCACAGAATTGCAGGTGGTGTCATCAGAACTGGAGAGATGTGTGGGTGTCTTTGGCATGAGGTGACCCCATTGGCACAGGGTGGCCACCACTGTCATGGGAAAGGGGGGACCTTGACACTGTCATAGGGAGAGTAGAATGATGCCATCATTGGCACAGGGTGACCCCGGTGTTGATACCAAGTGACCATCACCAGGAATGGATGGATGGTGCCACCAGCAACAGGGTGACTCCCCCCACACTGTCACCAGGGGAGCCCCAGCACCATTACTAGCACAGGGTGACCAGCGCCATCATGGGAAACTGGGGGGACACCAATGCAGTGATTGGAACTGAGTGAGCTCTAAGACCCCTTCCAATCCAAACCATTCCATGATTCCACCCTGCCTTGACTGGGTGCTACACTGCTGGATCACCCTCATCCAAGGGCCAACCCCAACACCCCGAAGGTGCCCTGGAGCCCCCCACGGTGGGTGGGTCCCACTGACCTGGATCCGGATGAAGCGGGGGGCGGCATAGGCAGGCAGTGTGTCCTGCGTGAAGGTGTAGAGTTTGTCACCATCAAAGGTGGCCCCATCCTTTAGGCGTATGGCAGCCATGCCACAGCGGCCCTCACACCCTGCAAACATTGCCTGGGGTCACTTGGGGCAACCACATCTCCTTGGAGTCTTCTTGAGGCCCCCATGGCTATTGAGGAGGCTGTTGTGTGGCCAAACTTGTTTTGGGTGGGTCTGTCCCAATTTCGGCACCATGGAGGCCGCTGGGATGGTGGTAGAGGCATGTCACATACCCAGAATATTGCTGGATGCTCATTTTGGGTGAATGCTTCCTATTTTTGCCTCTTTTGTGGCCACGTGGACTCAGCTCAGCACCTGACACTTGCTTTGGGCAACCAAGTCACATTTTAACTTTTTTTTTTGGATCCTCGGGCTGTTGTGGGGGATGTTTTGTGCTCAATTCTGGATGTTAAAAGTCCTTTTCTAACCTTCCTGGTGGCCATTCAGACCACCTGGGGATGTGTCACCCACCTCAAACACCCCCAGGTCCTTATTTTGGTGGGAGTCACCTGGCACAGCCACGCCGTAGACGTTGACCTCCTGGATGAAGCTCACCAAGGCCAGTGTGGCCTCCACCTCCGTTGTGGCCACGTTCTCCCCTTTCCAGCTGGGGAGGAGAAGGGACAGAGCTGTGAGGGGGGATTCGGGCTGGCACCAACCACTCAGACGCACACGAGAGTGTCAGAGTTACCGGAAAGTATCCCCAACGCGGTCCTGGAAGTAGATGAACTTCTCGTGGTCCATCATGAGAAGATCGCCGCTGTTGAAGAAGACATCGCCTTTGGCCAAGACGTCCCTCAGGATCTTCTTCTCTGTCCTCTGGGAGTCACCGGCGTAGCCATGGAACGGGGTGTTGGTGGTGATTTTGATCACCAGCAGCCCCGTCTCACCTTTGGGGAGGCAGAGGAGAGTTGGAGGCTGCTCAACCCCTGCCTTGGCTTCTTCCAGGGGTTTCTGGTGGCTTCCAGTCCCCAGCATGGTGGTAATCAGGACTGAGTGGTGGTTTTGGTGCATCTCAACTCTACCCCTCTGAAAAGGCCCTTACCAGGTTTGACGGGGATGCAGAGCCCTCTCTCATCACGCACGGGCTCGTCCTCCTCCACGTTGTACCTGATCAGCTCAAAGGGAGCAAAGAGCTGGAGGGGAGGGAGAAACCAGGGATTAAAAACAGGGAGGAGAATTTCCTTCCAGTGCCAAGTGCGGTCTGCTGTGATTGGTCTGTTCCAACCCATGGGAACACACCTGGGTGGGGATTAAAAACCATTTGTTTTTAATTGTTTTTAATCTTAAATCTTTTAGTTGAAATCATTAAAACTAAATCTTAATTAAATCTATTTAAATAAGGTGTAATCTGATCGATTCAAACAGTGACATCTTCCAAATCCAGGAGCTGTGGGACAACATGGTGAGGAAAAAGGGGGAAAAATCTGATTTTTGCAGCTTTTGCTTAACAGGTGGGTGGGGGCTGAGACGTGGCACCAAAGTGGCAGAGAGATGTCCAGGTCTCCATGGACACCCCAAAAACAGGCTGCAAGCTAACACTGTTGAGTCAATGTTGGCCAGTCAGGTGGAGGGGACTTGTTTTGGGTGTGAAAAAGGGGTTCTGGGGACTCTGCTTTTGTGTCAGCCCAACCTGATGGATGGTGTTGACTTCCCTCGGGGATGTCACTGTTTGCTCCATCACCAAGAGGTGCATCCAACACCCCTTTCCTTGGCTGAAACCCAACTTGAGGTGCTGCGTTGGGCCTCAGAAGGCACTCGGTGTTTGCTCCCCTCATCACCAGCATCATCCCCAGTGTTTCACCCCAAGGAGCATGTTCTCACCTTGAGGAACATGTTGGCCCTGCCCACAGCCCCGACCTTCCCAGTGTAGTTGATGAAGCCGGCGTTGCCCTCGGTGGCCCCATAGAACTCCCAGACAGCCACAGGCCCAAAGCGCCGCAGGAACTCCTTCCACACCTCTGCCCTCATGCCATTGCCCAGAGCCATGCGCACCCCGTGCTTCCGGTCATCGTCACGCTGGGGGTGACACAGAGAGGGGCCACCTCAGGGTGTGACCAGAGCATTGCTGACCCCCTGGGGTGGTTTTGGGGTGGGCAGGGCCTCACCTTGGGCGTGTTGCACAGGTAGCGCATGAGCTCACCCACGTACTGGATGACGGAGACGTTGTAGCGCCGGCAGTCGGCCCAGAACTGGGAGGCTGAGAACTTGGCCCGCAGGACGCAGGTGGCTCCTGGGGGACATGGCACAGGGATGGTGACCCCCACACACTTTTTCTCTTTTGCCCTTGTCTCCATCCATCCATCCATCCATCCATCCATCCATCCATCCATCCATCCNTGCCCTTGTCTCCATCCATCCATCCATCCATCCATCCATCCATCCATCCATCCATCCATCCATCCATCCATCCATCCATCCATCCATCCCTCCTGGCCCTTGCCTGCGCCCTGTCTGTGTGGGGTGGGCAGTACGTACCAACCTCGAGGCATCCCCCAACCCCGACGAGCAGCCCAGCTGAGTGGTAGAGCGGCAGCGTCGTGTAGACGACATCATCAGGCCGCAGGCCACAGATCCGGCCCAGGCTGGCAACCATCATCATTTTCAGCTCTGTGATCACCGCGGCCTTGGGCAGCCCTGAGGGGGAAAACAGAGGGTGGGAAATAGTGCTCGGTGGGATGGGGGGTCGTGGGGTGGAGAGTGGGAGGGCAAAGCCATTCCCTGCAGTTGGGGATCTTTGTCCTTTGCTGGGAGGAGCCACGAGGAACCTTGTCTAGGTTGTCATCCAGTGAGTGATGCTCAACCCTCCATGGACACACCTGGCCGAGGTGGACCCACAATGGTGAGGGCTGGAGAAAGAGTCCCCAAGACTCCTTCCACCTACCTATCCTGACCTGCCCACATGGACACGACCAGGACGCACCTGACCCAGGTGGACCCACAATGGTCAGGAGTTGGGTCTAGTTTGGGTTGATGGTTGTCGAGGGAGATCCCACCCCACCCCAAAGAGGACAAATCCAGGCACATGGTGAGTGACCCTCCCATGGACACAGGACACACCTGGTCCAAGTGGACCTGCAATGGTCAGGGTTGGAGGAAGACCCCCCAAGACCCCTCCAAGCTGCCGATCCTCATCCACCTATGCAAGCTCCTCCTGGCTCCTCCCAGTGCAGAGCCTGGGAGATTCCCCAGCTCACCGGTGGTGCCGGAGGTGTAGATGTACATGGCCTTGGAGTTGGCGGTGACACCGGCGCGGTGCTGGGTGGGGAGGGGCTCGTCAGGGGCCGCCTCAATGGTGGGGAGCAGCGCCTCGACCCCTGGCGTGGGTGACACTGAGCTCAGGTAGAACACGCGGACACCGTCACGCTCCAGGTCCGGCAGCACCTCCTCCACGGCCTCACGGAGCTCTGCGGGGACAGTTGGACACGGGGAAGGTCCCACAGGGATGAGAGTCTGGAGGGGACACAAAGGGTTGGGTGGCACCTAAGGGAGCCCTAAATGGGCACCTGGTCAGGTGGGTACCCTCAGAATCATGGAGGGGTGAGCCAAGGCTCCCAGGTGGGCACCCTGGCTATCCCAAACAGCGACATCAGTTGGGTGGGCATCCTGGGAATCATGGATGGGGGGTCCAGGAGCCCCAGGCTGACACCCCAAGGTACCCCCAATGGGCACCTGGTCAGGTGGGCACCCCAGACATCCCAAATGGGCACCCAAAGTATCCCAGGTGGGTACCAGACACATCCCAAATACAAACCTTGATACAAACCCCAAAGATCCAGCATCCCAGGAACCCCGTGTATTCCATGCAGGAGCCCCAAGATACCAGGTAGGCACTCAAAGCACTCTGAAAGGGCTCCCTGATCCCCCAAGTACCCCAAACTTCCCCGAGGGGGCACCCTGAGATCCCCAAATGGCAGGTCCCTGATTGCCTAGATACACTTTGAAGAGCACACTCAGCACCCCAAAAGGGGGTCCTGTGATCCCCCTAGACACCCCCCACACCCTGAGAGGCACTCTGTGGGTTCCCTGATCCCACAGATACCCCAAACCTGCCCAAAGAGTGCCCTGAGCACCCCGAAAGGGGATCCCAACCAGTCAGACCCCCACAGTCATTCTAAACGCGGTTCCTGATCACCCCTAAGGGTGCCCCTGGGGACTGACACATGTGCACATCCATGTCCAGGCCCACAGACACACACGAAGGGACAGTAACACACGTGCAAACCCCCCACACACGTGCACTCACTAGGACTGGCAAGGATGATGGTGGCCTTGGTGGCCGCACCCCCTAAACACCCCTGTCCCCAGGGCCCCCCCGACCAACCACCCCATCCATTCCCTGTCACCAGGGCTGGCAAGGACAAGGGTGGCCTTGGTGGCTTGGACCTCCCATGTCCCCACAGCCCCCTGACCACCCTGTCTGGGGCAGGTTTCCTCAGCCCCCTGAATGCTCCGTTTGTCTCCTCTCACTAGGGCTGGTGAGGACAACAGTAACCTTGGTGACCACAACCCTGCCATGCTCCCAAAGCCCCCCGAACGCCCCGCTAGCCCCCTCTCACCAGGGCTGGCGAGGACCAGGGTGGCCTGGGCAGCCTCCAGCGCGTGCCGCAGGGCCCGGCCCCGCACGTTGCAGTTGAGACAGGCCATGGGGCAACCCAGCTTGGCCAGCGCCAGCCATGTCCACACGTAGGTGGGCTCGTTGGGCAGGAACACGGCGACCGTGCGGCCTCTCTGCAGCTCCAGGCGCCGGGACAGGGCCCAGGCTGCACGGTTGCTGCGCCGGTCCATGTCCTCGTAGGTGTAAATCTCATGCTGGAAGCGCAGCAGGGGATGGTGGGGCCGGCGCCGGGCGTGCAGCTGGAACACGTCGAGCAGGGTGACGGCGGGACGGCGGGAGAAGCGGCGGCGGCACCGCAGCGCTGACCTCACCATGGTGGCAAAGGCCACCAGGTCGTCCCACAGGAAGGGCACCAGCTGGGCTGTGGCTGCCGGCACCAGCACCAGGAGCAGGAGGAGCCCGGCCACGGCCGCTGCGAGGGCCTCCAGCACCGCCATGGCCACGGGGCGCCAGTGGCACCCGCGGTGCCGGTGGCCAAGGTCCCCCCGGCCAACCTTTGCCCCGGCCGTACCGGGATTGCGGCGTTGCCGGGGTCCGGAGTTCGTTGTTCTTTGGTGCTTTGGTGTTTGTTTACTTTCCTTCCTTCTTTTTTTTTTTTTTTTCGTTTTCCCTTCCCAACCCCGGGGCGTGGCTCTGCACCCAGCAGCTCCCACTGCCGGGTAGCTCTTTGGCCTCTGCCCGTCTGTCCAGCCATCCAGCCTCTGCCACCCCAGCTGTTCCTCTGTCCTGTCATCCAGCCTGGCCATTCGTATCCTCTGGCTGCTCAGCAGGACTGAACATCAGCCATCCAGCTACAGACTAGGCTCTGTCTCTCGTCTGTGTGTCCCCGTGTCTGTGTCTGTCTGTATCTGTATGTCCATGTGTCTGTCTGTCAGCCAACAGCTGTGTGTCCATCCTTCCACTGACACCCAGACACCGCCCACCTCTTGTGTCACCGTATCTATTTATCCTTCCATCCATCCCCCTCCAGCCCTCCCTCCCTCCTTCCACCACCCCTCAGCTCTGGGCTGTGACTGGGGGCTCTGGGAGCAGCCCCAGCTCCATCAGCTCCACGCACACTTAGGGGGCAGCCCCCCCCCGTCTCTATTTGACCCCAAATTCCCCAGCTGACCCCAAATTTCTCCAGCTGACCCTGAACATCCCTAGCATTTCTCCTTCCTTTATAAAAAAACAGGAGATCAGCCCACTTAGCCTTTACTTTATTGGTTCTCCCACGTGGAAACCCCACTCCAACCCTTCCTCTCCCGTTTTCACAGAGAATCTTCACGCCTCTCCGAGTGGGACCAGCCTGACACCGAAGCCTTTTGCCCCTTCCCTTCCACACAAACAGGACTTTTCCCTCCCAGCCGACAGAAAAGCTGAGTTGAATGTCGGAACGCCCAACCTGGGCTTAAGCCCTGGATGATTAATCTTCCCGTTTCTTTTCCAAGAAACAGCAGGTTGGGCACGGCCTCACCTTCGCCTCCGATTTGCTGCCAAACCATCCCGAGAACCAAGGGGATTTTTTTTGCAGCTGACGGGGACGTGTCGGGCACCGCCCTTTGCTCGAGGGTGTTTCGCAATTCTGAGATCATGGGGTTTTGGTGTCACCGTGTTTGGGGTTACCGAGATCAAAAGTGCAACCGCGGATGGAGGGGATGTCACGAGCTCCCCAGTGAGGTGTCACCTCGGAGGTCACACACAGACCCCGGGGGGGTGTCCCACACGGTACCCAAAGAGGGGAGAAGCGGTGATGTCACACCCATGCATACGGCAGACCAGGGGCAGAGTCCTCATGCGAGTGTCCCCTGCGGTGCCTATGACAAACAGGGACCCCCCCCCCCATTCCCATCCATGGCAGGACAAGGTGAGGGGGCCGCCAAAAACGAAGCGAAGGTCCCACCGAGATTCGAACTCGGATCGCTGGATTCAGAGTCCAGAGTGCTCACCATTACACCATGGGACCTGCTCGCGCTCCGCCCAACTCCCGTCCGAGACGCGTCCGCGCCGCTCCCTCCGCCAGGAAAAAGAGACCCCGGGACGCCCCCGTGAGGGGGAAGGCAGGGAGGGAGCACAGAAATCCCGTGGATTGCGCTGGGAAAAAAAGAGCACAACCCGCCCGAACAGGGACTTGAACCCTGGACCCTCAGATTAAAAGTCTGATGCTCTACCGACTGAGCTATCCGGGCTCCTGTGAACTCGAGCTGCAGTGGAGAATTAAAAGGGTTTAGGGAAAAAACCTGATGATTTTTTTACGGAGAAATCCGAAATTTTCGGGGATTTTAGGGGGAAAAAGCCGCCGGGGTCGGGGCAAGGAAGAAGCAGAGCGGGGCGGGGCTGCCTCAGACAGGGCGGACCCGAGCGAGAATGGCCGCCCGGAATATGGAATTGGCGCTTTTTTTGGCTCAATTTAATCCCAAAAGTCCTCCAAAATTTTCTCCACAAGCCCATTTCCATGAAGCAAAAGAGACAGAAATTACTTGATTTGGGTTTTTCCGTGGCTACTGATTTCCCCCGGCTGTCCTGAGAGATGCTTGTTGCCTTCCTGCCCCCCGACTGAGGGATTTCCAGAATTTACTCCAAAATATTATTTTTGCTACTACTACTATTATTGTTATTAATATCATCATTATGATTGTATTATTGTATTATTGATATGATAATAGGGATATAATACAAATAAAATACAATATGCAATAATGTAGCCATATAATAATATATATAAATATACTGGAATAAATTAAAAATAGTAATTATATTTGTTACAATAATGATTTTATTTCTCTTTTATTATTATTATTATTATAAATTATAGGTGACATTAATATAAATAATAATATTAATGTCAGACTTGAATAATAAGTCAGACTTGTCTGATTCTCTCTGTCCTGGAAGAAGGAGATATCCTGCCAGGCTGTCTCTGCAGCAGATATCGGAGCTGTTGAAATCCCCCCCAAGGACCAGGCCCTGAGAATGTGGAGCTGATCCTGTGTCTCTAGAGGCTCCCTTGGATCCCCAGGGAGCTCCATGGACTCCAGCTGCTCTCTCACACAATGAGAAAATCCCCCTCCTCATCTTCCCAGCCTGGCCTTCCTAAAAACCCCATGGTGGCTCTTCCAGTCATGGGAGCCATTCCACAACATCTCTGCCATCTCAACAACAGCCCAGCCCTGAAACTACGGCCTGGTCTCTGCTTCATCTTTATTCCCCACAAGGGCTGCATTAGTGGATGGGCCCTTGCCAGAGGCCCCTCAGCACGGACTGCTCATGTTTCCCACAATTTTCCCCCTCACGTTTCCCACCATTTCCCCCCTCATATTCCCCACCATTTCTCCCCTCACATTTCACATTTTTTACCTCACATTTTCCATCCTTTCCCCCTTCATGTTTCCCTCCCTTTCCCCCTCACATTTCCCACCACTTGTCCTCTCCTGTTTCCTGCCATTTTGTCCCCTCACGTTTCCCTCTGGCAAGTCTTGCTTTTCCTTCCAAGCCCTCCGCTCCTGCTGAGTTGTCTCCATGCCCATCCATCTTGCTGGTATCACAGGCCTTGGTCTCCTTTGTTATCCACCATGTTTGGCAGTTCAAGGCCCCTGCTTTGACTCTCAGTGTCCATCCACCTGGCTGTGGTCACTGGGTTTCTGTCCTTTGTTACACAAAGGTTGGCAGTTCGTGGCCTCTGGCCTCTCTGGGCTCCCAGCCAGAGCTCAACCTGCATCTCAACCTACATCTCCATCTGCCTCTGGAATGGCAGCTGCAAAACCAGCTCCTGTACCAGATGTGTTCTGTTGTAGTACGGGGAAAGAGCTCTGGGAATGTAGGAGTGTGGGGACTTGCCTACAGATACCTTCTAAATTTTCAGCCTCAAGACTCTGATGTTTTTCAATGTCCAGTGTTTGTCATGGAGTTGAGAGCTTTCTTAATTCTGGTGCAATGAATCCAGGAATTAACTCTTTTCACTTTCATTGCCATTCTTGTAATCACCAGAACTAGGTACGGTCCACTGTTTCTGATGTGTACTTGATCTCTGGGCTGAAATGAATGAACTGGGGTCTAGGGTAAGAACTTCTGAGAGAAAGATAAACCTTCTAATTAATTTTAGGATTTCCCCAATGAAATTGCTATAGCATTTTAAATACTAAATGAGGTCCTTTATCAGATGACATCCCTAAGGGCACCCCAAACCTGGGTAGGATCTCTTTGAGAAGTATCTTGGTTACTTCCCTAGCCTTGCTAGCCTTCCCTAGCAGGGGAAAGCTGNAGAAGTATCTTGGTTACTTCCCTAGCCTTGCTAGCCTTCCCTAGCAGGGGAAAGCTGCTGGCTACCTGGAAAAGGTATCCACTAATACTAGGAGATACCTGTATCCTTGTCAGTGTGGTAGGTTAGAAAAATCAATTTACCAGTAATCTCCAGGAGTGTTTCCCCTTTTAGTGATCCCTGGATGCGTTTTTTTTAATTCAAAGGATTATTTTTAAGACATATCAGGCATTTTTCTGTAGCAGACTTGATAATTGTGAAGAACGACGTTCACTTATGAAATTTAGGAAAAGTTTAATAAAATGAAATAGGACAAATGGGGAGACAACCACAAAAAGTTAATTTGGGGCCGGGTGCTTCTGGTGAAGAACCACAAGCGCACACCCCTACATCCAAAGGATAGCCTTTAAGAATACATCTCTGATTGCATATTCATCACAGTCAGGCATTATTCATAAATTCCTTGAAGTTTCTGTGTATCATTCCATCAAATTTACAGTCTTCTTCGGCTCCTCGGTGTCTGCTTTTCTTCCATAAATTCTTCTCTCCGGTTTCTGGCTTTTCTTCTTCTCTGATAAGATGATCTAGGAATGTGAGGACTTTTTCTGCTTACCTTTTCTAAATTGACTACTTAAACTATAGACATTCTATATCATTATAAAACCTAGGTACAATTTTCTAATATGTGACAAAGCCAACACCAATACATTTATAACAATATCTCCCTTTTCCTTTTTTTACAGAACATTTGGCTTGAGCAATATCCCTTGTTTTTTAGCTTTCATTATTTGCTCATTTTTTTCACAAATTAATCTCGCCTCTTCTAAGGGATCTTTGATAGTGTTTTGCCTTCTCAACACCATGATCTTTTGTGCCGTTCCAGATGTAGCCAATTTTGGTTCTGCAGGCATTGGTACTATTTGCATGCCTTGGACTACTGTAGATATTAATGGAATAAAACAGGGGAGGAATATCAAGCCTGTAGTGGCACACAAAAGGAAGAAACCTAGCTTTTTCCACCGTTCTATTCCCAGTACATGATCCCACCAGCTGAGTTTTAGAGCAGATTCCCATTTTTGGACAGGTACGTGCACTATTTTTCTGATATTTTTGGCTATATCTAGGACGGCATCTCTATGATCATCTATTTTGAAACAACAATCTGATGTTTTAAATTTTCCACAAACACCTCCTTCTTCAGCCAACAGATAGTCTAAAGCCAACCTGTTCTGATACACCGCAGCTCTTGTTCAGCTTTGTTGGCTAGCTAGCAACTCCAGTGCCTGACCAGTTTGGTTTGTTATTATTTCCACAACTGCTTGAAGTCTTATAATGCGGTTCAGCATGTAAATTGGGGTTTGGTATCCCCAGCTTCCATCTTGTGCCCGGATGGGTGGCCCATCCGTTTCAATTATGCCCTCAGCGGGCCATTCTTTGTCTTTCCTTTTTTGAGATCCTCCAATTAATTCTCTTTCATTTCTTTTTAGGTCTTCATACACTGGTATTCCTAGTTGATCTCCATCCAGCTCTGGTGAAAAAAAGAATCCTGGGTGTATGATTCTCAGGGTACAACTCCCTTTCCACTTAAAGGGGAGCTTTGCTTATGCCCTTTTCCCACATATCCAAAATAGGCCATCTGGCGCCTTCCAGTAATCATGTTTTTGTTGATTGAAATTTTCCCAAAATTTTGATATGCCTGGAATCCCAAAATAAGGATTTTTGTCAGTATCATTGCATTGATAGTGTTTGATCTTATTACTGTACTTACAATTCTTCCCTTTTGTTTTGCTCTGAGTCCAATACAGAGCTGGTTTTTCAGGGACCCACCATGTAAAAGTTCCATTACTGACTTTCTATCTCTTACATGGAGTATTTCCTGCTTCTTTAAGGAAATCATTCCCAGTGCACCAGAGACACTCTTCTCCTGTCACTGTCGAACTCAGCACCCACCCTTCTGGTCTGTTTTCCCCCTTTATCTTTGTCCGATTCCACTTGAGAAGTTCGATTAGGCCTAAGCTGCTGCCTTTCCATGGCCATTCTTCTGTCATCAGAGGCCCCCCACAGACCCAACAGTTGGTTACATTAAGTTCCTTACCTATCCTTTCCCCCAATTCCACAAACAGTTTTTTTCCAAATTTTGAGATATCTTTTTCACTTTCTAATTGTTGTTTGAGTTTCCCACACATATCTTGAATTGCGGTTGATACAGAATCAGATTGTTGTGCTAACCTTGTTGTCTTTTGGCTTACCAATTGTTCTTTTACTAAGCTTGAGACTTTACTCTTAACAGTATGTGTGAAACAAATCTATCTTTCCCCTTTTGGGCATTCGCTTCCTAACCTGCTGCCACTTGTTCCTAAATTTTCTACAATCCAGTATTTCTTCTCATTTTGTATACAGTTTTCTAATTTGGATGGGTTATAACAGTGACTGTTGATATGGGTATGTGCAATAAAAAAGGAACCTCAGTGTCTTTCCACACACAGCTTTCGGTAACACTTATGGCATGGCTTTGCCGATATCCTCAGAGGGAAAAGACAAAAAATGAGTGACAGATAAAGGAATGACAGAGGTCCAATATGGCTTGTACCACCACCTCCCATGCCTATGGGGTTGCTACCTACAGCAGGGTATCTGATCTTCTTGGTGGCAAGTACAGTGGTCAATTCGGTCTTGCCCTCTATTTCCTTGTCACTGCTTTTTGCTAATTTCTAGGCCAATTGCTTTTGACACCTCCTGATTGTAGCTTTCCACTGTTCCTTATGTACCTCCCATTCAACAGGCACTAGTGATTACCATCTACAAAACAAGGTTAATACCAATATTTTTACAGTTTAGGCATTTACATTTAGCCCAGCTAGCATGTCCAGTTTTGGGATGAACCAGACAGGGTATATGGTATGGCACCGTTGGAAGTGGCAACTATTCTTTTTTTTTTAAATAAGTCACAGGCTAAGGCCAGAATGTGAGGCCTCTCTGACCAAAATAGTCCGATCCTCCTGTTTGGAGTGGAAGTATTTCTCCCCAAGGTAGGTATCGGAGGTGTCTCAGGACTTGCCCAGGCCACACTTGAAACCACTGATAGAAACTTGGCCTTATTTCCCAATCAGGTGTGATTCTTAGTGCATCCCTTGGATCATTTGGGTTTTCCCAGTTTCTTACCACCCAGTTCCCGCTTAAGAATCAACCTGGTATCACCAGGCTCAGATGTTATGGTCCATTCTTTAGGTTCCTCCACGGGCCCTTTGATTCTGCTGGCGTGGATCCACCTCGCTCCTTGGTCCGGATCACTTCCACTGTCAGTAGCACCTGAAAAGGACCTTCCCATTGTGCAGTTAAAGATTGCTCTTTCCATGTTTTTACTAGTACCCACTCCCCTGCATGGATAGTATGGATTTTGAAGTCTGAAGGTGTGGTTTGAGGGATTATCTCTCTCAACCGCAAATCCTCAAGGGTCTTTGCAATTGTGTTGGCATATCTTTTTACACTCATTTCCCCACTTCATAGGTAGCAGTTTCATGTTGGGTGGTCAGAAAGGATAACCCAAACATCATTTCATAAGGTGACACTCCCAGGTCTGACTTGGGTTGTGTTCTAACCCTCAGTAAAGCCAAAGGCAGGCATTTTGCCCAGGACATCTGAGTTTCAATTATTAATTTGGTTAAAGTTCTCTTTAAAGTTTGGTTCATCCCTTCTACTCAGCCTGAGCTCTGTGGATGCCATGGGGTATGTAATTCTCACTTTATTCCCAAGGCTTGATTTATTTGCTGTAGGACTTTTGATGTAAAGTGTGTTCCTCTGAGTCTATCCTATTAACCATTCCATACCTGGGAATAATTTGTTCTAAAAGGGGTTTACATACCACATTGGCTGAGGCTCTGTTGTAGTGCGGGGAATCCTTACAACAATATATATAAGATAGCAATATATAACAATAACAATAACAATATATATAAGATATATATAGATAATATATAGATAACATATAGATATATATAATATATAGATATCAATATATATAAGATATAGAAGATATAGAAGGAAAGATGAAGCGATATTTCTGTAGATGTTCAGGGATTATTTTATTCCTCCAGCTGCATGGCTGGAGTTCCCAAGCTGACCCCAGTCATCGGACCCTGCTCTCTTTTTGGGCCCCAGGCACACACACCAAACAATCGGCGACAGGTATGGGGCACACGTAACATGGGGACAGGGACAGAGGCAGACCCGTACCCTGCAGGCTCCCTCCCCTCAGGATTTCAGGGGAAGGCACCTTCACAAGGCTCTGACAGTGGGAACAGCTTCCACCCAGTGGGTAAGATGATCTGTTATTACTAACAAGAATTTCCACCTCTGTACTTGGGGAAGTTCAGTAAAATCCACCTGGATACTCTGAAATGGTCGGAGAGCTAACTCGCGACCTCTTGAAGTTGTTTTTCTCATCACTTTTCTGTTTACTTTTTGGCAAATTATACATTTCTCAGTTATTTGTTTAGCCAGTCCATAAATTCCAATGCACCCATAATTCCTGAGAAAGTGATCACATAAAGCCTGGGTGACCCAATGAGTTTTTGATGAATGTCTTCTACTATTTTTCTGGTGAGTAATTACTAAGTAACTGTCTTCCATCAGGAAGCTTCTATTTTCCAGATTCATCTGGCTTTCCTCCTATCTTAATTAATTCTTTTTCTTCTGTTTCACTGAATTTTGGAGTCTCAAATTCTTTGCTTTTGTGGTCAAAATGAACATAACCCTTTTCATCCCATTTTTTGCAGCATCTTTAGCTTCCTGATCTGCCAGATTATTTCTTATGATTTCTGAGGTCATTCCCTTTTGGTGTCCTTTAATGTGTCCTACTGCTAACACTTCAGGTGATTTTAATGCCTCTCAAACCTCTAAAATAAATCCTTCATGTATCAATCCCTTTCCCTTAGAATTTAGTCATCCTCTTTCTTCTCAAATTTTCTCAAAGGTATGTACTACTCCAAAAGCATACTTTGAATCAGTCTATATTGTTCCCTTCTTGTGTGCTAAATATTCCAGTGCTCTTTTTAGGGCATATCATTCACAGGTCTGAGCTGACCAGTTTGAGGGTAATTTTCCTTTTTCAATGGCCTCCCCATCAACTAAAGCATACCCTGACATTCTTTTCCCTTGTACACATCTGCATGACCCATCCACAAATATGATTCTTCCTTCTGTAAGGACTTGGTCTTGGAGATCTTCTCAAACTTTTGTTTGGTCTTGGATAATTTCTAAGCAGTTGTGGGTTAGGTTATCTTTTGGCTCCCCATCTAAAAATTGGGCTGGATTCAGACTCTTGTTCACTTTTAATGTCAAATCATCACTGTCTATCAGAATGGCTTCGTATTTTAGCATTCTAGAGCCTGTTATCTATTTTTCAGCTTTCTGGTTTAGCACATTTTGAACTGCATGAGGTGTGCACACAATCAGCTTGCTCCCAAAAATAAGCTTACAGCTTTCTTCTACCAATATTGCAGTAGCTGCTACAGCTTGAATACATACTGGCCAGCCATGGTTTACTGGGTCTAAGATCTTGGATAGGTAAGCTATGGGTCTCTTCACTCCTCCCCACTCTTGAACCAGAACTCCATGAGCTACCCCACTTTCTACATTCACATACAGACGAAAGGGTTTTTCTAATGAAGGTAAGTTTAAAGCTGGTACTGAGGCTAGTTTTAATTTCAGTTCTTCTAATTTATCCTTATCCTCTTTGGTCCATTTTACATCATCTCTTTCTGTTAATTTTTCATACAGAAGTGTCACAGCTTGTGTATATCCTTTGATCTGTAACCTACAGTACCCCAATAATCTCAGTAGCTTCCTAATTTCTTTCTTTGAAGTGGGAGAGGGAAGGGATAGAATCTCTGTGATTCTCTCAGGGTTTAATTTTCGGCTTCCTTTGCTTATTAAGTGTCCAAAATATTTTACTTCTGGTTCTACAAATTGCAGTTTCCCTTTTGATACCCTTAGCCCCTTTTCCCCAAGGAAATTCAAGAGCTTTATAGTTACTTCTCTGACTTCAGCTTCTCCAGATAATAAGAGATCATCCACATACTGGACGATTTGTATCTCTGGAGGAGTAGAGAAGGTTTGTAATATTGTTCCTAAAACTTGTCCAAATAGGTTTGGAGATTCTGTAAATCCCTGTGGTAATCTTGTCCATCTTAGTTGCTGCTTTCTCCCGGTGTCTGGATCCTGCCATTCAAAGGCAAAAATAGCTCAGCTTTCTTCAGCCAGTGGGCAGCTCCAGAAGGCATTTTTTAAATCCACTACACTAAACCACTGGTGTTGGGGTGGGACTTTACTTAGGACAGTGTAGGGATTGGGTACGACTGGGTAACGAGCTCGAGTCCTCTTATTAACTTCTCATAAGTCTTGTACTAATCTGTAAGTCCCATTAGGCTTTTTTACCAGTAGAATAGGGGTATTACGAGGAGACATACAAGGTTCTAATGTCCCATCTTTTATTAGTCTTTCTATACGGGTTTCAACCCTTCTCGTCCTTCTGAGGATATAGGGTACTGATGTACACGTATGGGACATCCTTCTTTTTCAGTTGTGACCTTTATGGGGTCAATGTCCAGTCCTCCCCTATTCTTTTCCCCAGCCCAAACCTCTTTGTTAATTTTCTTTTCATCCTCTTGACTAAGTTTTAGAATTTCAGTAGTCATTTTCCCTTCTTTGAGTATCACTCCTATTCCTAACTCCACTTGCAAATCTCTTCCTCATAAATTGCTACCTGCCCCAGGGACTAATAACCTAATTTATTAGGTTCATTCAAATTCTAGCTACCCCTTCAATGACCACAACTTTTATGACAGGAACTGTAAAACTTTCTCTTTTTGCCCCTGTTACTTGTACAGTATCTCTACTTCCACTACAACCTTTTGGAGTATTTACTAGGCAGGTTCTTTCAGCCCCTGTATCCACCACAAACTCTAACTCCTCCTCTTGGGGACCAACTTTTAAAGTTATCACAGGCTCCAGATGGTATTTGTCCCCTACAAAATAGAGCCGGTGACATCCCTATTCCTCCTCCGGGCCTATTTCTCAGAAGATTTTCAAGTCTGTCTTTAATTGAGGGCATTCTCTTCTATAATGCCTCTCTTCTCCGCAGAGGTAACAAGCAGTTTTAGAATACTCTTGGGGTTTTGTTTGTACTGGAGCCCTGTTTTTTCCTTTCTCCCCTCTTCTAAAGCTCACATTTCTAGGAGTGTTACTCAGGGACTTCAGATTCTTTTGATAACTATTCTCCACCATAATTTTTGCATCTATTTTGGCTTTTTCTTCATCTCTCCTGACATAAACTTTTTGAGCCTCTTTTAATAACTCATGTAATGATTTATCGTGCCAATCTTGCAATTTTTCTTATTTCTTCCTAATATCAGGCCAGGCATGGGTAACAGAATCGACTCTTAGTAGAGCTTGTCTAGCAAATGTCTCCGGGTCAATCCCAGAAAATTGTTTCATATCCCTCCTAATTCTCTCTAGCCATTCTGTTGGAGTTTCCTCCTTTTTCTGTTGTCCTTCAAAAGCTCTTTTTAGATTCTGTCCCCGAGAGGCTGCTTCTTTTATTCTTTTGATTATTAAATTACGATAATCATTCCTATTGCTCTGCCCAGCCTCCTGGTTATTATTCCAAGCAGGGGGTGTCATTGGCATCTTCTGGTCTCCTGGTGGTCCCTGCTGGTTTTCTCCTTCCAAAATCCTCATACCTGCTGTTCTAATAATTTCTCGTTCTTCTTGAGAAAATAATATTTTCATTATTGCTTGCATTTCTTCCCAGCTAAAAATGTTTGGAGCTAAAAATTGATCTCATTGTTCAGCTGTGCCCATAGGATTGTCCAGTAGCCCTCTGATCTCTTTTTTTAAAATTCTTAACCTCTGAAGAAGTGAGAGGAACATTTACAAACCCCGTTCCCACAGCTGCCATTGGAACTTCCCTTAAAGAGAACAACCGGACTTCCCCGTCCCAACTCTTGTGCCTTTTTTCTCTCGTGGCACTTTTTCCCTGTTTTGAGGGGTTATCTGAGGGTGACTCTTCTGGGCTCTTTGCATTTCGGTATGTTGCTTCCTCTCTTGCAGAAGCGGCTCTTGGCGACGGGACAGGGGCACAGGCGAGGGGGCGGGGGAAGGAGGCAGGAGGAGTCTCCGCAGTGGAGTCCTCCAAGAGAGGGCAGGGGGGCATGGGCAGGGACTGCCACAGGAACCGCCAAGGGGACGAGTCCTTCCGGCGGGTACCAGAGCGTAGCGTGGCCGTTCCGCACGGGGTCCATCGCGGCCGTGGCGGGCAGGGCTCCGTGCCGCCGGGGGAGCCAGCGCGGCTTGCAGGGCTGAGGCCGGGTTCGGTGGGGCCGCGGCGGGCAGCACCGGCGGGACAGGGGATGGTGGAACCGGAGCTAGGGCCGTGTTTAATGGGGCTGCGGCGGGCAGCACAGGCAGGACAGGGGCTGGTGGAACTGGCACCAGAGACCGGGTAAATGGAGCCTCAGCGGGTGGTGCAAGTGGGGCCAGAGCCGGGACGGGGACTGAGACTGGTGCAGGGGGCGCCCAAAAGTGGCAAGCTGCGCTGCCAGTGGATTTGCGGGGGCCGAAAGGAGCGGCAGAAACACAGAAGGCACCGGCGGGGCCGCCGCTGCCGGGACAAGCAGCGGGGCCGCGGGTGGTGCTGTAGGGGCCGGGCCGGGCGGGGCCCCGGGCCCCAGGATCGGCGGGGAGGCCGCGAGTGCCACTACAGGAGCCTGGAGCGGGAACGGGGTGGGGGGGCCAAGGCTTCCAGGGGGTCCCAGCCCTTTTCTTTTTTTTGTTTTCACTTTTCACCTTTTCTGTAGTCTCTGCCAACTTGAAAACCCTTATTCCCTTCGGTTCTGTGTTTCCCACCCAGCAGGCCGCATACTTAGTTTCTTCAGTGTTAAAGGATTGTTTATATATTACAAATACTTGTAAAGCCTGGCAAATCCAAACTTCAAAAGAACTATATTTAGGCCAATAAACTTGATTAGATCTTATTTCTTTCTCAGCTTAGTCGAACATACAAAACTGTATCATTTTGACTTTGCTCTTTTTTCTTGTACTGGGGTTTGTATTCCAGTGAGTTAATTTAATTCCCAGAGGGCTTTCTTGAGGTATTCCAGCTAGCTCACCCTTATGCCTTTTTTTATTCTTTGATTCTGGTTTACTGCTTGTTTGTCCCATTTTTTTTAGAATTTTATCTACCCTTCTTAAGTTGCTGTTTCCCACCCTTTTCAATTATAACAGTCCGGACCTCACCTTACTCTCCTCTTTTCTTCTTTACTTCACTTAAAATACAGGAGTTTCCTCCTCTAATAAAATATTCCTCTCTCAAAGAAGTAAACTTACACGTCAGAGTTTAATATCCCCATCATTTATCTTGTCATTCATTCTCAGTCACTCTTTTTTCTTATTCCAATTTCTGTTTCACAAGCACTCTCAGTCACAACAGCACAAGATTAGTTTTAATTTCAGATTGTTTGCTAATGTCCACTCCTGGGCCTAAATCTCCAGGTTTCCTATACTAATTCTCAGTTTGGCAAAGTATTATTCCCAAATGTCTTGAATCAACCCTCAATTCAACAGATTTGAGTCCGAATTTTCTTGGACTGAGTCCTCAATTCGGCTATCTCAAAACTTGAATTATCTTGAATTGATTCTCAATTTGGGATCATGAAGCTTGAATATCTTGGGGTTAATCCTCAACTCAGCAGCTTCAAAGCCCAAATTATTTAGCTCAATTTGGCAGAGTTGAACCTGAGTTTCTTGGAGTTTTATTCCTCAACTCAGCTGCTTCAAAACCCAAATTATCTTGCTAAATTCGCAAAATTGAGCCCTAATTTCTTGGAGTTTTCTCCTCAACTGGGCAGTCTCAAGAACTAAACATCTTGGATCAGCCCTCAACCTGGCAAGACTTTAGGTACCCTCTCACTTTTTGTCCCATATTCCTGTGGTTTGAACCAGGAAACTCCTGGCTCTCTTTCTTCAAGGGATCAAATTCTGCCTTTAAGATCCAGTCTCAGTTAAGCCGGGCGTTCTTTCACTCCTTTTATCTCGTGCTTTGCTCCCTTACTGACTGCCCACTTTGCGGGGGAAATGCAGCCTCAAGAGCTCCACGCTCACTTTGCAGGTCTGGGGTAACCAGCCCATGTCTCATTCACACACTTTCATCCCCCCTATCCAACCCCTCCCCTCTAAAACAAACAAACAAACAAACAAACAAAAATACTCACCTTTCTCTGAGTCTTCATGCGCATGGTTTTTACGGGGTTAAATGGTTAAATGCTGCAGTTTCTTAGGGAGCCTTTCCTCCCCTTTCTTTTTGCTTTGTCTCCCTTCTTGTCCTCCGGGTGTTTGACCGGCAACCCCCGCCCGACCCACTTTGGGAATACAGAGCAAGGCCGCCAAAAGTGGGTGCCCCCCCCCCCACCACCCCTGCTCTGGGTTCCCCGGGGGATCTCAGAGGTGAGGCCTTTTCCCCATACGGGCCAGCATTTGTGAAGAACAACGTTCACATGAAATTTAGGAAAAGTTTAATAAAATGAAATAGGACAAATGGGGAGACAACCACAAAAAGTTAATTTGGGGCCGGGTACTTCTGGTGAAGAACCACAAGCGCACACCTCTACATCCAAAGGATAGCCTTTAAGAGTACATCTCTGATTGCATATTCATCACAGTCAGGCATTATTCATAAATTCCTTGAAGTTTCTGTGTATCATTCCATCAAATTTACAGTCTTCTTCGGCTCCTCGGTGTCTGCTTTTCTTCCATAAATTCTTCTCTCCGGTTTCTGGCTTTTCTTCTTCTCTGATAAGATGATCTAGGAATGTGAGGACTTTTTCTGCTTACCTTTTCTAAATTGACTACTTAAACTATAGACATTCTATATCATTATAAAACCTAGGTACAATTTTCTAATATGCAACAAAGCCAACACCAATATATTTCTAACAATAATATTTGTCATATGGACACTGAGTATCTGAGTCCATAGACTTGACACCATAGCATCGAAATCCCAGTGGATTTGCTGGTGTTTCTCCTCAAAAATTTCTAATATTAGTTGTGGTGGGACTATGACCTGGTTATTAGGAGTTACTAGCCATCCACCCTCTTTATTCTGGACTTTTAGATAAGTAGCTAATTTTAAATCTGCCTGGCTATAACCAGGTCTAACTTCTGAAAGTGAAATAGCTTTCTCAGGTATTAACACAGAATACCTTGTTGTGCAGCTTCTTGTGCAGCTTTATCTGCAAATCTGTTCTCTGCATGAATTTGGGGATCCCCTTGTTGGTGTGCTTTACAGTGTAGTACAGCCACTTCTCTGGGCAGTTGGATAGCAACAAGAAGGGACAATATTTCATGTTTATATTTGATTGGAAATCCCTGTGCTGTTAATAGACCTCTCTCTAACCATATGTCTTGATGGTAAAAGCACATTTCGAGTCAGTCTATATGTTTTTACTCATTTTCCTGCTGCTAATTGTCTCTTTGTAATGCTATGAGTTTTACCCTTTGTGTTGTTCCACAGGCAGTGGTGCAGCTTCTCTTACCTTGGTTGACGTGACATTGGCATAGCTGGCTTGCAGGAACTCAGCACTTCTGTACAATGGATTATTATGATTACACAGAAGCTTTAAAATACTCCAAAATATGCATCACCTCTTTGGGCATCAAGCAGGAATTCACACATCTTCCAACTTTTACTTAATACCTACTTATCACCTCTTTTGTCTATTTTACTTACTGATACTTACACTTTTTACCTACTTTTACATACTTACGCATAACCTATACAGTTCACTTACTTAAACATAACTTACAAGTTAAACATCTTACTCACTACCTTATACTGCTTATACATGTTACTCACACACTTCACTTTTTTTTTGCTTAACACAGGACATACACATTTTACTTACTCATGCTTACTTAACACAGCACTTCTACCTAACGCAGTACTTACACATTTTACTAACTGAACCTTTTACAATTTAGCCATAATATAGTACATATACATTTTGCAACTGCTGTGCATGAGATTACACATTACTTGATTGGTCCCTCTACTTTGTCCATGAGCTCTGCACCCACTTTTCAGATAAGATTGGTTCATAATTCAGTGCATCACGGTCCTCTTTATCTATGCCTTGCTGTCTTAGTATTTAGCTGTTGTAGTGCAGGGAATCCTTACAACAATATATATGACAGCGATGGACTTGGAAGGAAAGATGCAGTGGTATTTTTGTAGATGTTCACGGATGATTTTATTTCTCCAGCCGCATAGCTGGGGTTCCCAGGCTGACCCCAGTCCTCGGACCCTGCTCTCTTCCCGGGCCCCGGGCACACACAATCAGCAGCAGGTATGGGGCACACGTGACATGGGAGCAGGGACAGACCCGTACCCTGCAGGCTCCCTCCCCCCAGGATTTCAGGAGAAGGCACCTCCACAATTCACCCATTCTCATTAAATAAATAACATTGGAAAATACAGTTGGATAAACAACAAAACATTTTCAAAGGAAAGGAAGCCACTATCTTGAGTCCCCAGATGTCCAAACAGATTTTGTTTGGACCATCAGAAGGGAGACAGGGCTTGAGCATGCTTCAGATGGAAACTGTGGAAGGGATTTTTCTTTTTCTACCTGTTGGAATCTTAGAAAATGACAGTTAATTTCTTCCCTCCCTCTTTTCATCTCCCCCCAATTGGCATTGCAAAGGGATTATTGGCAAATGAAAAAGGCTGGTTTTGTGAGGGGAGACAGAAAGGGAAATTTGGGCTGGACATATATGGGGGGAAAAGGGACATGGGATAAAAGGGGAAGGTGGGATAGGGAAAAGGATAGGGATTATGGGGATATTGTCTAGCATAACTACTGCCTTTGACAGGGACACCTCCAGGGCCTGTAACACATGCGGCCTGTGGGCCCTTCCTTTCTTGCACAATTTTAAATTCTACTCTTTCTCCTTCTTCTAAGCTTGGAACATCACTTTTGGGGTTATTTTTCACAATAGCAGATTTATGGACAAAAATACTTTCTCCAGTATCGTTTTTCAACAAGAAACTGTAATTTTTCTTTACATTATACCACTTTACAGTTCCAAAAACTCTAGCTGCAATAACCTTTTCATTTTTCCGAGTTCCTTTGTTCTTGCTTTCAGCTTTGCTTGCTCTTGCGTTGGAGCTGCCGCAGCCGGGACCGCCGGGGCCGCCAGCACGGGAGCTGCAGAGATTCACGCCACGTGGTTTGGGCTGTGCGGCTGCTCAGGGCTGCCTGCAGCACTGGGGCAGCTTCTCCTGGCAGCCCGGCCCCACACCGCTGCTCTGGGAGTTGGGGGGGATACCAGGGCCTGCTCGGGGACGGGGCTTGAGGCCTCCCCCCCCTCACTGCTCAGTGGAGAAGCAGGAACAAAAGGAAACTTCTTGTGCTTCCTCTTCCTTTAAATACGTACACCACAGATGCGTTACCAGCTTATTTAACTGGTTTAGTAATTTGTCTATTAATTACTGTGTTGGTCACAGAAGTCGAGCAGCTGTTTTCCTTTTCTCTTTTTCTTTCGTCTCCCACAAACCACAGCCCTATTGTTATAAATACATTGATGTTGGATTTGTTGCATATTAGAAACTTTACCTAGTTCATATAATGTAATATATGATACAGGATGTCTTTGTTTACGTAGTCAAAGATAAGCAGAAAAAGTCTTCACATTCCTGGATTATCTTATCAGAGAAGAAGAAAACCAGAAACGAAAAAGAGGAATTTATGGAGGAAAACACCTGGAGGAGAAGGCTATAAAGTTGATGAAAAGATACTCAGAAACTCCAAAGAATTTATGAATTACACATGACTGTGATGAATATATAATAAGGGGTGTATTTTTAAAGACTATCTTCTGGATGTGTAAGGGGTGCTTATGGCTCACTGCCAAGGCACCCGGCCGTATCTTAACTCTTTTTGTCTTTGTCTCTTTATTGTCTCATTTTTTTCTAATAAAATTTTCTTAAAATTTATAAGAAGTGAACTTCGTTTTTCACACTATGTTTTGCTAAACCACCATACTCATGCTTCCTAACCTTTTCCCCTCAAGTTTCCCACCACTTTTCATCTCACATTTCCCGCCCTTCTACCCACTCACATTTCCCATCATTTTTGGCCTCATGTTTCCTGCCTTTTTTCCCCTTATGTTTCAAACCCATGTTTCCTCCCATTTCCCATCTTTTTCCCCTCACATTTTCTGCCCTTTCCCCCCTCACATTTCCTGCTCTTCTCACCCCTCGTATTTTCCACCTCTTTTCCCCCCTCAAATTTCCCGCCATTTTTTCCCCCTCACACTTCCTGCCTTCACATTTGCCATAATTTTTTCCCTCGTTTTCCACCTTTCCTCCCCTCTGTTTTGCACCCCTTCTTCCTCTCATTTCTCATCCTTTTTGCTCAAGTTTACTGTCCTTTTCTCCCCTGACGTTTCCCACCCTTTTCTTCCCTCATGTTCTCCACCATTTTCTCCCCTCATGTTTCTTACCCTTGCCTCCTCACATTTCCTGCCTGCAATTCTCACTTTTCCCCCAAGTCTGCTAGCTTTAACATAATTACTTCCATATTGCTTCAAAAATGGAGCACTATACTCATAGATAGAACTGTGTGGGGCAGTCATTATCATTTCTGTAATCGATTTCAATACATTCTTTATTTTATTTGAAAAGCAAATCTATATAGATAGCTAATATAGATAATATATATTCATATATATATATGATTTATATACATGAGATAATAGATATAATTTATATATATTATGTACTCACAATTTTCCTTGGCCATCTGGAGACAGGACAAGGGTGTGGGCATTACTCAGAGGGCCCCAGCTGGCCAGAGCAGCCCCTCCTGCCAGCACCCCTGTGGTTCAGAGCCCTCCCTCATGCTGGGGGCAGGAAGGGCATGTGGGCCTGGATGAGGCTCCTGTTCTCAACACAGGAGCAGGGGTGCAGCTCCAGGCTGGGTGCTCGGGGCCACAGCAGCCCAGGGGAGGCCCAGCTGCAGAGCTCACAGCCCCGGCACGGTGTGGTGGGCAGCCCTCGCCCAGCCTGGGGCTCGTCCTCACCAAGCACTCGCCCATCCTCCACATCTGCTCTGTCTGCACCAGGTGCTTGAGCTCTTTCCATTTGAGGAGCTTTGCTATAGCCAGGACGGCTCCTGTGGAGGCCTGTGGGACAGAAGCTGGGAGGTGGCACCAGGGCCTGTGGAAGGAGACCTGGGCTTTGTTCCTGGGGTGACCGTGCCCTTGGGAAGCTAGGACATGTCCTTGCCAAAGCGTTCAGGGGTCTCTTGAGGACAGGCCTGGGCAGCAGGGATTGAGGTGCAAGCCCCACGGGGACACCTGTGGGGACAGCTGAGAAGCCTTTGGGGACACACGTGTCCAGGCCTTGGTGGTGCCGGGCTGCTGCCAAACCCTGCTGGAGCAGGCAGGACAGGGCTTGGAAATGGCCGTGCCAGCCTGTCTGGCCCTGCTGGCGCTGGTTAGCAGGGGCTGCACTGGGGGAACACTGCCCACTGCCAGCAGCCCTTGCCCTGATGCCCAAGAGTCCTGGGGAGTGTCAGCCACCAGCCTCTTGGTCAGTGCTCAGCCTGGACATCGGTACCTGGGCCACGCTGGGGGCCTCGTCACTCATGTGAAGAAGAAGGCAGACCAGGACCTTCCAGGCATATTTCTTCATGACTGCCTTGTCCTTCCAGTCCGTTTTGCCCAGCAGGTCTCTGAAGAGGCAGATGGAGTGCTCCCGCACGCAGTCTTCCTCCTGGTAGGAAGGAGGAAAGGTGAGCTTGGCACACAGTGGCTCCCTGCCCATGGCCAGGAGGGGCTGAGCTGAGGTGCCTGAGGTGAGGGGCGATGCTCTGGGGTGCAGCCCAGTGCGGGCAGGATCAGCTCTGGGCTGCAAGGCCTGGAATCCATCCCAGGAGAGCCCAGGGGAGCATGGCCTGCTCCCAGTGCCACTTGCAGGGCTGGGCTGCAGGGCAGCTGTCATTGCCCAGGGCCCTGCTGCGGGGCTCAGGCTCCCACATCAGCCTTACCACATCAAAGAGGCGCCAGAGCTTTGGCACCACCATCACAGCCATGGTGCTGGCCTCTGCCTCCTTCAGGTGCCCCACCACATTTCGCACGATGTCCATGGCCATCAGTGAAATGTCCCCACACTGATGCCACAAGAATTTCACTAAATCGGGCAGGAGGCCCTTCATTTTTCTTGCCTGTACAAAAGACAATTTCCATTCCATGAGAACTTTTGTGGCTGGTCGGCTCCCCAGGAAGACACCAGGCCATGCCATGGCAGTCAGGGAGTTTGGAGCAGTCACCCCAGCACCTGACTCGCAGCCCAGGCCAAGCACCACCTTCCCCGAAGCCTCAGAGTCCAGGTGCCACATGTGTGCCCCTGAGAGCAGCCTGCTCACCGTCTTGGCTCTCTCTGACAGAGTCACAAGGGCCCTGAGCACCAGAGAGACCATTACTATTATTGGACACCTCAGAAGATTCAGGTCTTTGTAGAGTGGACCCAGTTCCTCTTCTTGTACATCATCAGAGGCCAGCATCTGGAAGAAAGCAGCAGAGAGCCCAGGCAGAGCTGGCAGGGCTCCCCTGGCGCAGCTCCCACTTCCCACCAGCAGCTGAGGGAAAGGACACGTGGGCTTTTCCTGATGACTCACAGTCAAGAAAGTGAGGCAGGACTTCTCCTGCTGCGTGAAGATGTCCTTATTCCAGTCCCGCAGTTTGATGTGCAGCTGCTTCAAAACCTTCTCCAAAGTCAGGCGCACAGAGAATATTGCCTCCCACAGATGATAGACTTCATCACTGAAAGGCAGAGCGCTGTCAGCCACTGCAGCCTGGCCCGGGCTGGGCAGGCTGGAGGGCTTGGGGTGCCCAGGGGCCCAGCCCGGGCAGGTGGACACGGCTGACGGGGTGCTCCCGGTGGGGCTGCCAGCAGTGTGCTGGCTCTGGGCTGTCCCAGCCAGCTTTGGCTGCTGTGGGCCTGGGCTGGGAAGCGTGGTGGGATGGAGGGCCCCTCTTGCTTTGGGGGGTGCTGCAGTGTTCCTTGTGTCAGGCAGCCAGAGAGTCTCGGGGTCCCTCTCCCCACAGGGAACAAGTCCTCCGGGCGGTCAGGGCCAGTACCAGAATATTGGTGCGACCTGCAGAGCTGTCGTGACGACTCGCCGAGGCCACTTATTGGCCATCAGGACAAGCATTGTGGGAAAGCTGTGAGCGGTTGCTGCGTTGGTTTCATCACAGTACTCAAAGATGTGTCTCACAACTCTTGGCACCTGGAGGGAACACAGGTGAGGGTGGTGCTGCTGTGTCCTGGCCTGCCCTTCCTAGCCCTCTGTCAGGACTTAAAGAATGCAGTTAACTTCTCTCGAAGCACTGCAAGGAAGGAAGTTTGGGAAGATGAGCCACCCCAGCAGGCACAGATGGCAAACAGGAAGGCGTTAGTTCCAGGCCTGAACGGAGGTTTGGAATTAGCCCACTGGACAGAATGCCCCTGTGCAGACTGGGGGGAAAAGCACAGACAGCAACAACAGCAAGACACCACGCCTGGTGTGACACAGCTGGGTAACCTATCTGGACAAAA
>JACBWW010000153.1:84473-96074 GCA_020086605.1 Lanius collurio | reverse complement strand
CTTAAATGTGCAAATTTTCGAGAAGCACTCTTGGTCTAAAAATCTGTCTATCAACTCAGATTCAACCCACTACAATAAGTTATATTGTATTTAGTTAATAGTTAATAAGTTATATTATGCTGTTTTGCACTCATGTTCTGTATATAAGTTATGTTATGCTGTTATCGCACTCTAGTTCTGTACTTTGTTTTTGTAAACTCTTGTCCTGATACTCCCTGCCCTAAATGTCCTGAGTAACCTCCTAAGTTTTGTATAAGGAGATTGAAAAGGGACATCCTGGGTAATGTTGAGTTGTAGGGACAATGAGTTTCAATTATATTTTGCACTGTTATTATTGTTTGCACACTGTATGCTGCTCAGTCACACTCAGCTTAAAGATGAAAAACTGGGGAATTGTTGCAGTGGACCCCCTGGGCCGCCCCGGCCGGGTCCGTGCCATGTGACTCTGGAAGAGCAGGGTCTGTCTAATATTCAAGCAGTCTGGGCTCTGATCTGGTTGGTTGTTGCTCCACCCCTGGTATCCCCTTCCCCCCTCTCTGTGACAAAAGCAAGGGGACGGAAAGCCCCGCCCTCTTACCCCGCCCAGTTCTCGCCCAGGTCGGGTGTTCTGTCCCCTCCAGGACAGAAGGAATAAATGACTTAACATCATAAGCGGTTTGAGCTATATTTCTCTCCTCAACTTCTGCTTCTGGTGAGTAGTTGTCACTAACACTGGCTTAAAGTGGAGCTGAACGGTCAAGGAATATTTAGGCTCTTTGTAAATGGTTTAAGATATTCCAAGACATAAAGAGGCAAGCTCACCACAAAATTAAGCAGTGGACAAGCTAATCAACCACCAGAGTCACTTGTGCCTGTGTTGGGCTTGGCCAAAGTGGGGTTAGTTCCTGGCATGAGGAAGGGCACTTGCATTTGTGGTGCAGAGAAATAGCAACTATTGATTTATACTAAAAGGTAAACAGGAACCTCAAAGGAAGAACAGGTACCCCAAGGGAAGCAAACAACATGTTTTTGGAAGTCAGGTACTTCAGTGAGGCTATCTCAGATATCAAAAAGCCCCAGATAAGTGCATGCAAAGGACAGGGGAGATATAAACACGTGCAATCGCCTTTCAGAGAAATTAGATGCAAAGGTGTCCAAGTCAATCTGAGCAGGAAAGTGTTGTAGTATGGGGAAGTCCCTCCCCCAGGGATTTCAGGGGAAGGCACCTCCACAGGAAAGGATTTGGATCCCACTTGATCAGCATTTTACATGTGTACCACAGGTCACAGGAGGTAAATGTCAGCACAACAGCCCAAGCACTTGGGACCACAAGTGAAAACGTTATTTCCTATTTGACTGTCAGTTTAATGAAGTGAAACATGGTGTGGAAACAGGCAGGAGGGGTGAATGCAAGGGAAAGGCAGCTGCAGAAGCTGTGAGTACATCTCCTTGGCCCTGGCTGACAGCTCCTGGTGGTTCCTGTGTGGAGGGGATGAAGCATGTCTCATTGGATTTTTATCTTGTCCCACAGCTCTGAACAGCCCTTATGTCCCTGCTGCTCAGTGTGGGAGCTCTGGAGACACATGCAAAGGGCTGAGAGAGCCCTTGGGCTGTTCCAGCTGTACCACTTTGGGGGACATGCAGCCATGAGGTCAAACCAGGGCACCACTTTGTGGGAGGCTGGAGAGGGCTGCTGGACCCCTGTGGCTGCTCAGGCCAGCACTGACCTGCTCTGATCTCCCCCTCTGACAGCAAAATGTCCTCAGGAGGAAGTTCTGGGGCTGTGCACGTTCACCACAGCTGTATGGACTTGTCTCACTGGCAGAGCGGGGCTTTGCAGGGCTGGTTTTCTCCTCACTGGTGCAGTTCTGCCAACTGTGAGAGCAGAGGAGGCTCTCTCAGGGCAGGGACTGACCATCAGGGCACTGCCAAAGGTCTGTGACCGGAGCCCAGCCCTTCATTTGTCTGTTCCAAGGGAAAAGCCATTCTGTGTGAACTGGGTAGGACCAGAGTCTGTCCTACCTCCCAGTTCATAGCTGATAGTGGCAATATCATGGGAGAGGAAACAACAACTGGAAATGGAGATGGAGCAGCATGTTCGGATCCTGCCTCTTTTCCACTCTGAGACTCAGGATATGTAAACGCCCTTTCCTCTCTTGACTCAATTATAAGAGGGCTCAAAGAAACGATAGTGAAAGTATGCAACTTCTACAGTTTAGCCATAAAGGAAAGCAGACCTGTGTGTTTCTCTCCTTTTTTTAATTTTCCCTCTCACTCACCCCCTTTGTTTAACCCAGCTCTGGACCATCCATGCAGCAGGACCAACGCGGGATCTAAGGACTGGTGATATATTTTGTTCTCTTTCTCTCTTCTCCTCCTTCATCTCTCTTCCCCCTTGCTTTGTCTTGGCAGAACATGGCTGTCATACTCTACCCCATACTCTGTACCAAAGTTTGCCATGGGAGTGGGAACTTGTGGAAGTGTGTTGTGGCTTGTGAGCCAGAGCCTTTGAGAAGTTTTCTGTGGGAGCTGGGATCTGATTGAAGTGTACTGTAAAAATTGAGGGCTTGTTTTGAGAAATGTATTGTAAAGTGTTGGTAAATAACATAGAGAAGAGATATTTTCAGCTCCCCTGAAGCTGCTGGATAGAGCTTAAAGACTAACAAGCAAAAAAGAGAAAAGAATGTAAAGTATGCACACAGGATGATGAACATGACTGGAATGAGTGGAGAAACAGATAGAGAACTACAGTGCTTTTTTGGCAAGTCATGTAACAAGAAGCAACAGCTCATGGGCAAAGAAAAAGTTCAAGGCAAGATCACATTTAACATTGAAGCATTCAGTGATTTTCACTACCAGAGACTCCTTTAGATGACCTCTAGGAACATAAAAGGACTTCCAGCAGGAAGTAGAGCCATGCAAATTAGTTCTAGGAAAGTGATGTTTATGTATTAGGTAAAAAGCACATTTTAAAGAATGATTATAATGGCTAGAAACCCTGTTGTAAAGTTGTCCTGTACCAGACTGAGATGGGGGAATTACAAAGATTCTTAAGACAAAATTGGACACAAACAAGGTCATGTCCTGTGAGCCATGTATTGATAAAAGAAAATAAATGGCCCTAACAGAGGCAACAGAAAAGGCAGAGAAAAGAGTGAATGAGTGAGAGACAGAGAGAGGAGTGTTGCTGCTATGGTGTGGATATGGTGTTGGCAGCACACTGTTCATGTTGGTCAGCATGTGGGGTGTGGGTGCAATTTTAATGCTCTGTTGAGAGCATGACTGCTGTTAATGGACAGCAAGATGCCCAGTAAGCGATGTCAGGCTCAGGCAGGAGACATGGCAGTGGCAGGAAAGGTGGCAGGGAGCAAGGGCTGCGGGCAGCATGAGGACAGTGGTGGCTGAGGGCAGGATTGGGACAGCAGTGAGGAGGATCTGAGGGCACGATCAGGGCAGCAGTGAGGAGGATCTTAGGGCAGGATTGGGACAGTGGAGGCTGAGGGCAGGATTGGGACACTAGTGAGGAGGATCTGAGGGCAGCATCGGGACAGTGGAGGCTGCGACGGGGATGGTGCAACAGAGCAGGATGACAGTGAAGGCTGGGCAAGAAGGCCTGGTGAACAGTGGATGTGAGACAGATCAAAGGCTGGGGCCAGGAGTGAGGCTCTGTCCGGGCTTGGAGGCTGTTGCTCATACACTGTGTAGCCTCTCCCATGGTCTGACTGTCCAAGGAAGGTTATTCGGTTGCCCGGAGAGTCTCCCTAATGATAGAGGCTTTTTTTACCCTGATAAGTTGTGGGGAGAAATCTTCCCCAGAGACAGAGCCTTTCTCTGAGCATGCATTGTCACATGCTGCCAAGCACTGCACTGGTACTGCCAAGATACATGCAACTTTTCCAGCACTTTCCATTAATGTTAGAAAAGACAGATTTATAACCAATAGTTCAAAATAAAATCCAAAGAGTGTTGAGGCATTCTTACTCTAAAATTAATCAGTCCATCACAATTTCTCACCACAGTAAGGAGATGTGTCCTGCGCAGATAAAGAATTCCTGCTTCCTAATGCTTCAAATTATGTTAGCAAATTTATTCTGGTCAATTTATTCTGGCAAACCCAGGTGGGACAGCTGCCTGATATCCTGGGGAACTGGAGGGGTCTCTGGATTTTCCATGCCAACACTGGGACTTTCCTGGAGAAGCCCACAGATCCCCCTGGATTCATTTGGGACACAGGCAGGATCCCGTTTTGATAATAAGGTATTCTTTTGGGAATCCTGCTCATAAAAAACATCTGGAATTTGATATTTTGGAATTTGATATTTTGAAACTAGGTTATTTTTATGTTTTGGAATTTGATATTCTGGTATTTATTTTGAAACTGGATTATTTTGGTGTTTTGGAACCAGGTTTTCTCATACTTTGGAACTTAGTTTTCTGGTATTTTAAAACTGGGTTATTCTGTTAGTTTGGAACTGGGTTTTGGGTTTTTTTTTGTATTTTGGAACTTGATTTTCTTGTATTTTGGAACTTGGGTTTTTTTGGAATGAAGTAATATATTCTGTGATTATCGGTTTGGGTCAATCTAAAGGGACCCATAGGGATGGTATTTTGAAAAAGCACCACTTGGATATACATTAAAATACTGAAGGAAGGTTGGTGGATCCCCTGGTAGAACACCTATCAGGGAGAATTTAATTAAATATTGTAATATTTTGAATACTTTGAATAAATTAGAGTTGGAAGAAAAGTGGGCACCAAATGGTACCTTAGACTATAACACCGTGTTACAACTAATGCTATTCTTGCATTGAGATAGATGAAAATAGGATGAAGTTATGAATGCTGATATTTTTTTTTACTTTGGGAAACCATCCTGCATGGCAGCAGGATTGTGGTATTAATGTAGCACCTCTGGTTGCTTTGTTTTGGCTTTGAAGAAGAAAAATAAGGAGAAAAGATTGAGCATTGCTAGTCTATGTGTAGTATGGGACAAATACTCTAAATATTTAGACAACCAAGAAGAAAATTTAAATTTATCTGTAAGTCCAGTGCATAGAGGACCAGGAAGGCCAGCTGGAGGTGTAGATAAAGAGGAAGAAAGATAAGAGAAAATTCAGGCAGAAGAGTTGAGGGTGGAGAAGGCTTTAGCCCTGCAGCAGGCAGGATGTGGGGAAAGCAAAATGAATTAATAATAGCTCCTCTTTGACAGGCAGCAGGGACTGAGGGACCAATACCAGTACAAGTCCTGTTTACAATTACAGATCTGAATAATTGGAAATTGATAGCTGGGACTTACAGGGGTGATGGCTAAAGCCTTAGAAATGATGGTTAAAACTGAAGACCCTGATTGGAAGGATATAGACACTATGTTGGAAATGTTATTTGATAAAATAACCAGGAGATGGTTCTTAAGACTGGTAAAAGATTTGTTGAAGAGAAACCCTGGCTGGAACCCTTCCCAGAAATCTGGAACTAAAAGTCCCTTTGGCAGATCCTGGATGGGACCCAAATATACCTGTACAGAGAGAAAGATTAACTAGACATCAATAGTGGGTTTTATATGGGATTATATATGTGATTCCAAAAGCTATAAATATGTCTACATTATTTGTGGTAAGGCAGGATTTTAAGGAAACCCTGACAGAATTTATGAACCATCTCAAAGATATTGCTTGGAAATACACTAATATAGACCCAGAGGTTGAAGAAAGTGAAAATAACCCAGCCCCTATTTTTGTAAGACGGTCCTGAGATGATATTAGAATGAAACTACAGAAAATCCAGGGAACAGACACTTTTGCTACAGGGAAGCTGCTTGACATTGCCTGGGCAGTAAAGCAGTGGCAGTTATAGAAAGAATCAGCAAAAGATTCTTAACCCCAGGGAGATGCGGTGGGGAGTCTTGTTGCAGGAAAAGGGGTTAGGTTCCTCAACCTTCATTAGAAGACTGGGAACAAACCAGTGCATAAATTGCAGAAAGGACGAACACTGGAAGAGAGAGTGTCCTCAGCTAAAACCCAAGACTTCTCTGAACTGTCTCATGACAATAGAGAAGGGAACCAGAGGTTTCTTCTCAGCAGAGCCTCTGGTTACAACCATGCTGGGAAACTGAAAACTAGAATTTTTGGTAGACACAGGAGCGGGTTATTCTGTATTAGGTACCCTGCAAGGGGAGCTATATGATGATTCTATCACAATTGTTGGTGCCACCAGGACTTGTGAAATGCTTTCCTTTTTCAAACCAATTAAATTCAAACAGGGAAAATTACGGATTACCCATGAATTTTTGTACCTGCCTAACTCTCCAAAACAATTTTTAGGAGGAAATTTACTGGAAAAATTGAATGCAGAGATCAAGTCTCAGGAAGGGGACATTCAAATTAAAATCCCCAAGACTGGGGAAGCTTATGTGGAAGCTTCAATTCTTATGTGACGGGAACTGATTTGCCAATTTGAACCTATTAAAAAAAAATTAAAGATGGAGTAATCCCCCAGAGAGCCCTGGAAGATCAAGAAGAGCAGAATGTGTAAGAATCAAACTAAAATCAGACATAGACCCAGTAAGACAAAAACAATGCCCTTTAAAACTGGAAAGCTGAAAAGGCTTATTACCCAACATTAACAATTTTTTAAGGTACTAGTTATTGGTAGAATTTGAATCTAGATATAATATTCCAATTTTGCGAGTCACAAAGGCTAATGTCAGTTAGTAAGTCAGACCAAGACTTAAGAGCAATTAATAGAATAGTATGGTAACTAACCCATATGCACTCTTCATCATGCTAAAAGAAAATTCAGAGTGGTTCTCTGTAATAGAGTTAAAAGATGCTTTTTTTCTGTGACAGCCAGGAGCTACTCACATTTGAGTGGGAAAATCCACAGACAGGACTGTATTACCACAAGGAGCTAAAAATTAAATATTTTGGCAATCAGCTGGCAAAGGAATTGGAAGAATGGACAACCTTTAATCCCTCAGTGGCTGTATTACAATATGTTGATAGCCACCAAAACTAAATACCAGTGCCGAGACCTAACTGTTGAATTGTTAGACTTTTTAGCATTAAATGCATTAAATGTATACAGAGTATCGAGGAAGAAGGTCCAGTGATGATCTTTCTGGGTTTTGAAATTCTACAAGGTCAAAGGAAACTACATACAAGCCACAAACTGTAAGAGAATGGTGTGCCTTTCTTGGAATGGTCAGGTAGTGGATCCAGTAATTACAGGTCCAACCTGTAACGAACTTTTAAAAACTTCACATAAAGATTTTATTATATGGACAGATGGTACTTGGGCTGTATTCAAACAATTTAAGAAAACACTGATGAGGGTGTCTCTTTGGGCTTGCCAGATTGCACAAGATTTTTTTGATTATTAATTTGTGCCAAGGATGGCCCAGCTCTTTGCAAGCAGTCACAGGTATGGTGCTGTTGATTCAGGGAGCTCCTGAATTGACTCTGGGACAAACGCTGATGGTCTGTGTATCGTGTGTGGTACAGATGGGCTTGGAACAGAAGGCAGGCTACTGGCTGCCTCTAGTTGAATGTTCAAGTACCAAGTGGTACTTGTGGACCCCCAAAACCACCTCTGTTGTTAATCCTGCTTTTTTTCTGTCAACCACCAAAGTAGAAAGTACTCCAGAGGATGATTTCTTACAAACAATCAAAGAAGTTTATTCCAGCCCACTGTATTTAAAGAACAGCCTGACAGAGAACCCAGATAGGGAATTATACATGGACAAAAGTAGCTTTGTTTGCAATGGGAAATGCATGTCAGGGTACGCTGTTGTGGTTGCAAAAAGGGCTAAAACAGAGAAATTCTTCAGCTTTCTCTCACAAGTATGTGGGAAACTTCTTTCATGTGCAGCCTAAGGAAAACAGATAGGATGTTAAGTAAACTACTTTTCTGTCCTTGCACCTGTTGTTCTTCACGGTATTGTTTGGGAACACTGAGACATGTTTTGGATATGGGTGTCTTACCGTCCGACCTATCACCTGTGAGAGGTGGTGGGTCAAGAGGCCAATCATGAATTTTCTCTAGCGAACTATGTTATAAAAGGTAGACTTTTCATTAAAGTTTGCTTCAGCCATTCATTCCTGACCTGAGTCTGCAGTCTCTTTTTTGCCGCTGTCTGAGGTCTACAGCAACACACAGTGACTACCCTGAGCGAGGCAACTGAATCTAAGGCTTTACTGCCAGATATTTCAGCACAGAAGGCTTAACTGATTGCTCTAACACAGACATTGAAAGTGAGAAAGTAAACATCTGGACAGATTCTGAGTATGCTGTTGGTGTAGAGCATGCCCATGGAGCAATCTGGAAAGAGAGGTTTGTTATCAGCACAAGGAAGGTTGATCAAACACAGGACACAAATATTCCACTTATTGGAAGCAGTACAAAAACCAGCTAAAGTTGCAATAATTAACTGTAGAGCATTCCAGACAAATAAAATAGGGCCAAAATATGGAAATTATTTGGCCTATAAAGCAGCTAAAGAGGCTGGAGAAAAAGGCATCTGTGTTTTGGTTCTGCAATGGGAGATTAGCCTACCAGATATTAAGCCAGAAGAGAGTGCAAAAGAGTGTCAATTAATTGAAGCATTGTATCCTAAATTTCTCCCCTATGGATGGGCAGTCATTGTTACTGCACAAGAAATAGTTTCCAAGAAAATAAAATGGTGATGGGGGCTAGCGAATCTGGTAACACCCCCAGAGATTATTGGCAAATTGGCTTTACAGAACTGCCACGTAAAGTGATTTATAAATATCTTTTAGTCTTAGTGAATACATTTTCTGGATGGCCTGAAGTGTTTCCCTGTTGCACCAATATGGCAAAAGAAGTAGTGAAAATATTGCTAAATCATAGAATTCTGCTCTTTGGAGTCCCTCTAGGAATGCCATCAAATAGAGGGCCTGATTTTGTAGCAAGAATAGTAGAACAGGTCAGCAAAGCCTTGGAAATTCAGTGGGATTTCCACACTCCATACCAGCCATAAGCCACCAGAAAGGTAGAGAGGATGAGTTATACTATTAAGCTGCAACTCAGTAAACTGTCAAGGAACTTCACTGACTTGGGTACAAGGGCTCCCAATTGCTTTGTTGAGAATTAGAATCCAACCCAGGGGCATAGGAAAATTAAGATGCTCTATGGGCAACTCTATCAAACTCCACACATCCCAGGGGATTTTCATGTTAAAGGTGGGGCAGACCTCAGTAAGTCTCTCATATCTTTAGGTAAAACATTGCAGGATTTATGGCGGGCAGTTGTCTTCGCCAGAGTGACGGGACTGGACACGGCAGTGCAGGAATTCCAACCAGGAGACTGGGGGTACCTCAAGGACTGGGACCTGGCACCTCTCCAACCAAAGTGGAAGGGACGCTACTAAGTAGCTAATCACAGTTAATCACAGAGCCTGCGGTAAAGCTGAACAGCAAAGGACCTTGAGCTTGTTATTCTAGGATTAAAGAAAAAGGTGTCAGCTCTGTAGACCACTGAATTGTGGTCCCCAGCCCAAATAAGATTGAGGAAAAATAATTAATAATGTTGTAACTAAAATACTACTTATATCTGTAGTGTAAGTAGTTTTTGATATTTAACTGAAATCTTTGTTGGCAAAAAACACTTTCAGAATTTCACCAAGGAATTAGTCATGAAAATTCTTATGAAAATTTAAACATTAAAATAGGTAAAATATTAAATGTAACTGATTTCTGGATATGTTCTCAGATAGTGTTGGGAGGAATGCGGCTCTGCAGAACCACATGGCCTTAGATTATCTGCTGGCTAGCCAAGGAGAAAGGTGTGCTATTATAGGACAGAAATGCTGCACTTATATCAGTGATGGGCTGGAAGTCCAACAGACAGGAATCAATAGAAAGAGCAATAGAAGAGTGGCAGAAAGAAGAAAATTATTCTTGATGGGATTGGCTTATTTCAGGTCTACCAAATTGGAGACTGCTATGAAATGCATTTGTGGGCTCATTGTAACCATTGTAATGTGTACACTTGCTTGTATTCAATGTTAAGAGTTGCTCTAACACTTTGTGCTGGAAAACAAGTACTGAGACATAGTCTCAAGAAAGGGGGGGACTTGATAAGTAAGTTGGAGAACAGAAATTGTCAGTTCCCCTGAACAGCCAAAAAAAAAAAAAAGGGGTGGGGGGCAGGATTTAAAGTATGCCCACAGGATGATAAATTTATCTGGAGCCAGCAAGGAAACAGATAAAAAGGACTACAGTGGTTTTTGGGCAAGTTATGTAACAAAAGGCAACAAAGCATGTACAAAGAAAAAGTTCACCTTTACTATCAAAGCATTCAGTGAATACAAGAACCAGAGACCCCTTTAGATGACCCTCCAGGAGCATAAAAGGACTTCCAGTATGAGGTGGATGCATGGCAATTAGTTCTAGAAAGTGATGTTTATGTAATAGATGGGAAGCACAATGTAATGAATATGTATGATTATGATGGATAACTATCGTGTTGTAAAGTCTCACCTCACACACAGAATAGGGGGAGATCCTCTGTGTAACTTGCACAGGTAAAGAATTCCTGCTTTCTAATGCTTCAAATTGTGTTAGGAAGTTTCTTTTCTGAACAATTTTGATACCAGTGTGAGGACTTGTTAGCCAACACTTTTTCAATCTAAACTGTGTGTGTTTTCTGGAATTGAGGCAACTGTGCCATAAAGCACAAAAGCTCCCTGACAAGAAAGCTTCATCTAGAGTATCTCTGTCATCTACAAGGCAGGCTTCATCACAGAATGATATCAGATTAGTTAGAGACCTTTCCAAACATCACGTAATTCCTAGGGCAGCGAGAAATACTTCTGGCACAGTCTTTGGAGGAAGAAATAGCTGGGAAATGTGACACCAAGAGGAAAGTGCAGAGGGAATCCAAGAGCTCTTCTGTTCATAGATGTAACCTTTTCCATAAGCAGAATTACTCCCATTTCAAGCTGATTTCTCTGAAGGGTTACTTGCCAATTCCCAGGGAAACCCTGCCTTCATTACCTATGTGACCTGTCAGGAAAACATCAGTCTTACAGAGTATGTGATCTTCAAGCAGAGCCATACCCAGAGTTAATCCTCACTGTTTAATTCTTCATTTCAATTTCTCTGTTCAAAGTCAATAAGAACATTTCAGTTCATCTTTGAGTCACAGATTGAAGACCTGAAGATCATTCTTACCTAACAACACGTAAAATCCAGGTTTAATTTTGAAATAAGGCTCACACATTTTGGGGGCATGGAACAGAATCTCTGCTTGTCCTAAACTTCTCAGTGCCATCAGAGATCCATTTACACCCAATTGCCTATGCCAACAGAGACATGTGACCTTCAGGCATCAAAGTGACTTTCTGGGTACAGAAACATTGCAATTGAACTTCTGAACCTGATTCTTCTGTTAATTTTCCTTACCTTTCACAGGTGGAAGTTTCTCTGGCAAAAGGAAAAATACCTGTTCCATATGAGTGCTCACCTTTGCTGACCGAGGCAGGTAAGCAGGTCTCTGTTATTTCTTTCTCTCCTGAAAAAGTGGTGAATGTGGTGCTGTTGTCAGGGTGGAAAGGAACCACTCTCTTTCCTTCATCCCAGCTGTGCACACAGGGCCCAGCAAGCT
>JACBWW010000153.1:64263-79514 GCA_020086605.1 Lanius collurio | reverse complement strand
TCCATTTGATCTGTGACTCCAGAGATATTTGCACACCATTTGTGCACCGTTGCTGTTTGTGCAATTCTCTTTGGCAGAGCACTGCCTTTCCTAATATTGGCCAACAGATTGAAAGGTCCTTGCATGTCCACAGACTGACACTGTTGAATTTTTCTCTGCTTGTTTAAGAACATGGGTCAGAGATAATAATCCCTTTTCCCAAGTGGTGTGTCTCTTATAAGTATCTTTTAATGCTGTGGAACTGAATCCTAATGGTCCTTTGGGTCCATGTGGCCTTTCTGAAACATTTCATTGTCCCGTGTTCAGCAAAACCCCAATCAGCAAAACCTCCAGTAACAGGATCACTGGGCTGAACTGGCCCAAGAGTTTTCAACTCTTCTATCAGCATTTGCAAAGCCTGTTTGTGACTGTCAAGCCATTGCCAATTTTGGTTTTTCCTCATTAACGTGTACAAGGGCTTTGCTATTATACAAAATCCAGGAACATGATTTCTCCAGTACCCCAAAGTAACCTGGATCTTTTGAAGCATCTTTTTAGCAGTGGGGCAGATAGCGCATCTAATTTTGTAATGGTTTCATCTGGAATTACAGTTTAGCCTGCTAATCCCCCAGGCATTTCACCTCCTTAGAAGGCCTTGGCATTTAGCTGAGGATGCTTCTACTCCCTCCTCATTTAATGTATTCCATATATCCAGTACTCTTGTTCTTACTGCACTTTCCTCACCTTCTGCCAACACAACATCAATATATTGATAGATTTGTACTCCTTCCTGAGTTTTTATTTGTGCAAGGGGTTCAGCTAAAGCATTGTGTGCTATAATGGGTGAGTGCTTATATCCTTGGGGCAGGCGGCTGAGTGTGTATTGTGTTCCTTCCCAAGCAAATGCAAATTTGGATTTATCTTCTTCCTGAATTGGGACTATAAAAACTATGTCTTTTATATCTCAAACTGCCATCCATTCACGTGCAGCTGCCTGCAGCACAGCAGTGAGGTTTGTAATATTTGGGATGGCTGCAGAGAGTGGTCACATGATGCATTAAGCCTTCAATAATCAGTTGTTAAAAGTCAGCTCCCATCTGCTTTTTTTCACCAGACAGAAAGGAGAATTGTAAGCAGAATGCATCCCAAATAAAACGCCTCTCTGTTCTAAATCTTTAATTACTTCCTTAATCCCTTGTTTGTCCACAGGATGCTTAGGGTACTGTTTAATGTTAGTTACAGCAGAAGCAGGTAAAACTGGAGCCACTTTTACTTTTTCCTATCTTTCCCAGAAAGATTACTGTGTAGGGTTTTTTTACTGAATGGGGTCTGTGTGGGTCTGAAGGACCAAGCATGCTATTGAGTAATTGTCAAACTTTTCCTTTACGGATGTCATATCCTAAAATGTTTTTTTCATGATCTGCAATCGCAAATATGTGTGAAGTCATTTGCTTTTCCCCAGGTAATCATAATTGGACATTGTCAGTGTACAGATAATACCTTTTCCATTAAAAGCAGTCAAACAATTTTTTTTTAATTTCTAAAGTGTAAATTTAGTTTTTCAGCATCCATGGGGCTGATTAAAGAAATTTCAGCTCCCATATCAATAGAAAACTTCAAAGGTTGCCTTTTTGCTCCTATCGATAAATAGATATGGGTTCCCTTGTTATCAGAAAACTGCTGATATGCAAGAATGTGCTGGGTGAGGGGACCAAATTTCATCCAGCACCTAGGAGTTTTCTTTCCTGTTGTGGTGCAATAGGGTTGGAGGTGTGTTTATCCTGTGGAGGGTTTGAGGTTGCATCTCTCCCCCTGCCTCACCTCTGAACTTCCTTGATTAGCTCTGCTATTCCACTGTTAGGTTGTTTTTTTAAGGCTGCTCTGGGTATCCCCAAAGCCAGGGCTGTTCTCCACAGCTCATACTTTGCTTTCAGGGGAAGCCAGGTGGATTAGGTGCTGCTTTCCTCTCAGGGCTATGTTTCATAGTCCTCACTTGACTTTCAGGGGGCTTCTCACATTTCAGTGTTTGGGCTCCTTTCATGATTTTCCCAGCCCATGTCTCTTGCATGGTTTACCACATCATGCAGGAGTTCTGCCCATGTAGGGATCAGCCTCCTTGGGGCTTGTGGATCTTGCAAAACTTCATTATGCATTACGTCTCTTGATTTTGTCTTTTCTCCCCACCAAATATTTTTTAGCATACTTGGAGCTCCTCTCAAGAGGTCTTAATCTCTGCAGAGATTGGAATGTCTCCCTTTGCACGTCTGTGCATTGCCTGCACACAGGCGGCTTTTGTAACTGCAGCAGAGATGTCATTAACTGTCTCCATGGGGATTGAGGCTAATTCCTCTCTCTCCATAATATTTGTTCCTCCTGCCCAGTATGTGGTTCTGCTGGTTATTGAATGGGGCTCATCAGGAGGCTCAGGTCTAAGGTAAAAAACCCTGCACCCAAAACCCCCAAATTTTTTGCACCATCCAATAATATCCAATCTCCCCCAGTGAGACAAATGCTCCACAATAGTCAGGTTCTGGTTCTTCCATATTTTTCCTATAGATTTGCCAGTTGCAGAGAATCCCAGGGAGTAGTTTTGACTGTGTTCCTTCTCCGACCTCCTTGAGGTCCTTTGGAAAATTCAGTCTTAATTATGGGTCATTTTAGATCCTGGAACTTCTTCCTCTTTAAGAGGTGGGGGTTCTGTGCTTTCAACAGAATGCCATTCAGTATTTTCATCACTAATTTCACCAGGACTTTCCCATATATCACCTTCCTAATGTTTGCATGATATTATCAATGTTTGAATTTTTTTAACATCCATAGAATTGGCTTTTTTAATAATGTCGATTTAAATTTTCTTCCAAGGTTTTTGTCTTTCCCTTGGATTCTTTTAACTACTGTTTCAGTTTGTCATTTTGATATTGTAGAGACAATTCTACATGTTTTCTTTCCTTTATTTCATTTCTCAGATTGTAAGTTTCTTTTATCACCTGTCCCCTCCATCTCCAAGCTGATTTTAAGCATAGTACCAGGGTATGACAAATAATAACTTCTCCTTTCTTATCCTTTGCTGACTGCCATTTTTCATCTTTCTCTTTTATTTTTTTCCCCACTCAAACCAGTTCTGTATTGGCTAAGGGTCATCATTTTTTATATGAAAACTGTGCCTCCACAGAGAATCTGCTAAGCTTTTGATCCGTTTCTCCAAATCGCTTGCCATCCTGCCTTTGATTATGCCAATAATGTCATCGGACAAGGGGGAGCTTCAGACAAGCCCTGCCTTAGTCTTGGATTTTTGACAACAGCTTAAATGTAAGAGATCACTCTGGCCTGCAAGTTCCAAGGATGACAGTTTAGGTCTATTTATAAAATGAGTTATTTACTGAACAGACAGGAGATAACAGACAAAAAAGTCTTAATCACGGTTACTTATTACACAGTATAAAACTAAAAGAACTACTAGTAGATTATGTTTAAAAGTGCATATCAAGGTATCTATATTAAAGCTAGCAAAACATGTAGTATTGATTAGGAGCCAAATGTAACTTACCACTGAAATGACAATGTTGGACACAGGGTCCTTTCACTCAACCTCCAGAGGAGTAACCATGAAGCAGGCATCCCTGCTCAGGGCAGAAACTCCCCACATCTCCAGGGAATGTGTAGAAGGTTTCTACTTTGTCCCAGTTTGGTGTAGATTTATAGTTTGTGAAGTGAGGTGTCTGTCAGTCAGAACTGCTGCTTATCTTTCCAGGTCTCACTTGCACAGTGAGATTTTTATTGGCAGTTGGGAGCAGCCAGACAAGTGTTAATTCCATGGTGTCAAAATAACTCACTACAAGACAGCTTGTCCTGTTTGAGTTATCTCACCAGTTAACAAGCAACAGATTAGCTCTTGTGGGTGGCAAGATGCCCTGCTACACTCCTACTGCACCCCTACTGCATCTGTACCCATTTCCTGTGTGCTTAATTTTCATGTCCTCTTGGCTCTTTAATCTTTTGCAGGTGTGGTGGTAGAAACTGCATAAGAAGAGAGGCACAGAATCCTCAGTTGGTGCAGTATTGATTACCGAGCAGAATGGAGCTCAGGGAGAAATTCAAAAGTGCTTGGAAAAATCATTATAATGTTTTGTCTGTATCCCTTTATTCCTTAATTATGGTTGTGGTAGAGGAAATAATGGAGCTGGAATTTCAGTGTCCTCAGGAAAAATCATTAAGGGTATGGTATGTTGCTTCTTACTTTTCCTGTCCAGCCTTCATTACATTTGTCCTGAGCTTGACCTCCCACCCTGCCTGCATTCCCTGGGCTCGCTGTGTTGGGAGGTGCTCGTGCTACCGCAAGTCTCAGATAATTTTTAGGGCATTTCTGCCTCCTGTGATTTGGTGTGTGATCCTCCTGTGCGATGGCAGATACATCGAGTGCCTGGCTTCAGGAAATGGAGGAAACAGCATCCAAAGTGCCCCCCAAAGCAGAGCAGCTGAATTACCCAGTGAGTTCTACACCAAATCTCAGGTAAGAGCCCTGGGAAGCTTGCATTGTAAGTGTTTTACCAATTTGTGTGTGTGAAGAATCTGGGATGTACAGCAATGTGGGAACCATTTCAGCTGGAGAATGAAGTGTAAAGTTGCAATTACGATTTTTGTGTGATACATTTAGTACATTTGGATTACCTGTTGTTTTTCCATGCTTCTGTTTTTAATTAGTCTATATAAATGGGAGTTCATAATCATCATGTTCCTTATGAAGATGAAACTTGAACTGTAAACACCTTGCTCCAGGGTTATTCTAGAAAATTACACATGTGTTTTGTGTCTGGTTCTTAAAGGAAGTTTAAAAAAAAATAAGAAATAAGAGAATGCATTGAGATTGGGAGAGAGGGTCTGCTATTCCTTGTTCCAGTGAGTCTCTGTCTTGCCATCACTTGTCACTTGACCATGGCAGGAGCAAGGAATATATTTTGTAAGGAGAACTGTGGCACTTAAAAATAATGCAAGGGCTTCAATTAAAAAAAAAATAAGGTGCAAAGCATCTTTAGGAATGTAAAGTCCAGTGAAAATTAGCTTTAGCATTTTCTCTTCCAGGTGTCAGGGCTGTTCATTCTCACTGCTGTTGTCACTCTTTGTGGCTTGTGCCACGTGTTCCCCTGCTGGTTCTGCTGTAAAAATGAAGAAGGACATTGGAGAGAGGAGCTGCAGAGCCGGTTAGAGGAAGGAGCCAGGCACCACATTGAAGAATTGAAGAATGTGGGTGTAGAGCAGATCATGGAACAGAAAGTGAAACCATCTCTGCAGCCTGTTAATGGCAATTTCTGGGAAAACATAGATTTAAGAAGCATAGGAAAAGCAATTAAGGAAGTGGTAGAGTCTGCTCTTGGAAATAAGCCAGCAGAGAGACTGCCAGCAGGGGAGCAGGGTGTGCCTCTCACCCTTGTGGTTCAGTGACCCCTTTCCTGGAATTAAGGGTCCCTTTCAGCTCCCCTTAACTTAGTGGGCCCCATCATCCCTTAGTGCCTCTTCTCCATCACAGACTCCCCCCCTCTCTTTCCCCCATCCTGCAGGGATGTGACCACAGCACAAGCAGCCCCAGAAATTAACTTTGCTCTCTGAGGTGGCAGCAGCTGTGGCCAAAAGGGCCAGAGCAGGTGCTGATATGGCAACACAAGAATGCTGGACCTGCACAGCCTGGGCTTGCTGGGGAAAGCTCCCACTCTTCTCCCAGCTCAGCCCTCCTGGCCTCCAAAGCAGGTCTGGCTCTTACAGTGTTGTCAGAAGAGTAAGATGGGTTTTTCCTCCTCTTCTCAGCTCCAGCTGAGAAGCCAGCAGCTACCATCAGACAGCACCTGTCATTTTATTATCCCTCTTCCTATTGCTTGGCCCTCATTTTGTTGCTCTTTCACCTCTTTCTTTACCCTTGTGACTAATTTTGATTTTCAATTTTGCTATGTGTATACCCAGAAATTGTTGTTCTAGTCCTGTAAATAGAAAAAATCTTCAGTATTCAGAGGCTTCCTTTGCATAAAACAAGGAAGAAAGAAGTAAAGAAGGAGGAACAATAATCAGGCTTAAATGTCAGCAGAAATGTGAGCTGGTCCTTGCTGAACACTGTGCTGGTTTGCCCTTTTCCCACGAGCAAGGACTCAACAAGGGCCTCATGACAATAAAACTTTTTGAGCCCAAGTCAGGTGTCCGTGTCTGTATCACCCTCACAGGATGAGCGATGCAGTCAGATGCTCCATTTCTCCTCAGGTGGATTTGCTGTCTGAGAGGTTCAGCAGCAGCGTTGTAGAAAGAAAACAGCCAGTCTAAGCACAGCTCCAAAGAGGGAACACAGGGAATGAGCATTCCCAGCTGCAGGCACTCCTGGCCTCTGGGTTCAGAATTGGAAACTGAATTCCAGGGTGGGTTTTCCATCTCAGCAGAGCTCTGGCCCTTCCATTGTGTGCCAGGAATGTGGAGGCTGCTGCTTTACTTTCAAAAGGTGTTGATGTGGATTCGGTCCTACATGACAGAAGAAGGACAGGAGCTTCCCCAGGTGTTCTTCACAGAGACAGTTCATGGATAAGGGTCACTGGGATATATGACCAGGCATGGCCATGGTTGCAATGGAGCTGAGACTGGGACTCAGGGCCCAAGTTCAAGCTTAAATAGAGCCTCTGAAATGTAAATGGAGCTCCTGAAGCTGAAATGGAGTTTCAGACTACGTGGATGGAGGACCCAGCCTAGGAATAATGCTCTCTCCTTAGTTGTTAACCAGCCCTCAATCCTGCTGGATCAGAGACCATGGAAGTTCCAGTGCAAACACATTTGAGAACATGCACAGCCCAAGCTCGTGCTTTAGTTGCATTTTCCCAATCACTTCTGCTCCCATCTTATGAGAATTACCAAAATCTGGAACTGGCCAGAGCCAGTCTAATGCAACATGTAAATCTCTGTACTTTGATTAGGTTACATGACAAAGAGGCTTAAATATTCTGCAATACTGTAGCAAAAAATAACTTTGATGAATATCATAATATCTTTAGGAAAAAGAAAGAAAATAAGCCCTTTTATTTTAGCAGTAATTCATGACTTAAATATGAAGCCCAGTTTTAGATAATGAGCTGAGTCATACCCAGTAAAATACTAGCAAAAGCTATTAGTAAAAATGGCTATTACAGGGGGAATGAGCAGATAGTGTATTCAACAGAAACATGCCTGAAGGGACAGTCCCAGAGCCTCTGGATCAGTGGCACAAAGTCTGCTGGGAGATCAGGAACCAGGAGTGAGGCCCAGGGGTAAATCCTGCCCTAGCCCTGCTCAACTTCTTCCTCCCTGACCCCAGTGATGGGGCAAGAGAGCACCCTCAGCAAGTCTGCTCATGTCACCAAACTGGGAGGGGTGGCTGATCCACCCTGGCCATGGATGGTCCTGCTGCCACCCAGAGGGAGCTGGACAGGCTGGAGAAAGGACTGGCAGGAACCTTTTGGGGTTCAGTGAGGAGAACTGCAAAGTGCTGAGAGAGGGACAAGCCCGGGCAGCAGCACAGGCTGGGGGACACCCAGCAGAGCAGTTTGACAGTGGGAGACATCAGGGTCCTTCCTGGTGGATACCAAGTGAAACCTGGGAGAGCAATTTTCCCTTGCCCCGAAGAGGGATTAGGCTGCATTAGGAGGAATAGGACAACAGGTCAAGGGAGGGGATCCTTCCATCTGATCAGCACTGGAGAGGCTGTTCTGGGCTCCCCAGTACGAAAGAGACATGGAACTACTGGAGAGAGTCCAGGGAAGGCCCACACAGATGATTAAGGGATTGGAGCATTTCTTCCAGGAGGAAAGGCTGAGACAGTGGGGACAGTTCCGCCTGGAGAGAAGGCTTGAGGGGATCTCAGCAATCTCTCAATATTTGAAGGAGGCTCTTCCCAGAGGTGCGACTGACAGGACATGAAGCTATGGGAAAAACTGAGGTTTTTCCTCAAAAAAAAAAAAAAAAAAGACATTCCCTCTGAACACCAGGAATACTGTATTACTTTACGTATGACCAAGCCTCCCCTCAGAGAGTCTGTGGGGTCTCTGTCCTTGGAGATATCCCAAAGCCACGTGGGGATATCTGATGGGGTGACCTTGGCTGGTTGTAGGTGCCCAACAAGATGTAGTGTCACTATCCCTACTCAACAAAATGACAACTCATAGACAATTAGGAAAAATAAAGCAATTTTTCAGGAAAACTCACAATGCCCAGGAAGGGCTTTTTTAGTTGTACCAAAAAAGAACTTTTCTTTTTTCTGAAGCCCATAAAATTTTCCTCAAAGTAATTTTTCTTCTTATGCATAATGTAAATAATTTCAGAGCTGTAACAAATCTGTCCTCTTTTTCATTATATTTATTCTGAATACAAAAATTAGGCCTGATTACAATGTGATTTGATCACTGCCTGTGATTATTGACCATTGAAATGCAGAGTAACATTTTCATAATCATTATCATAAAACTAGAGTATGTCAAGAGGCTCAGGGTCAGGCATTGCAGTAGCAGGGCCTGTGGAGAAGAAGGGAATGAATTTCCCTTCCTGGCTGATGCCATCAACAATGCTGAAAGTGTACAGAGCTGCTCCCTTACTAACATGATAAAAAGTCACCTGCTTGGCTGGGATGTCTAGGAAGATCCCAATGTGTTGCAACTCCCCACTCACTTGCAAACGGGCCCAACGATCCGTGTAGGCCCAACAGTCTTGCCCATCTGCCAACCCTGTGGCCCAGAAGCCATTCTGAGGGCACAGAGTCAATGGCCCTTTGCGAGTAACAGATTCCAGAGCAATACCCAAGGCCCAGCTCCTTCTTGTCCCAACAGACACTTCCCAGTAGTGTTTCCCATATGTGTATCCTTCCTTTGCCAACACAAACAAGTGGGAATCAAATCTCTTCTCATTGCTGGGAACTTGTCTGATGACACCAGTATCCTTCAGACTCTTCCCACCTGCAGAGATTTCCAACCTGGGATGAGCCGTGTCAGCATCCAGGGTGACATCCCCTGCAATGGTCAGGTCAGGCCATGAGGAGCAGAAAACACAAGCTCTGCTTTTCTGAGCCTTTCCCTTCTCAGCCCCTCTCATTTGTCCTCCCTCCACACTCAGGTGCACTCAGCAGCCTCAGGGCACCTCCAGCTTCTCCCCTCCCCTCCTGCCATGTCCCTTCCTTGGGCTGCTGCCAGAGACAGTGGCAGCCTGCAGGCACCAAATGCCAGGCACTGCTCCAGGGCTGCTGGGACTGCAGCAGGCAGCGCCAGGGAGGAGGCTGTGGGGCTCAAGCCCCTCTCCCTCCATCTCTGCATTGCTGGGTGTGGCCTGAGGAAAAGGAGCAGGAGTTGGCAGCAGCAGGAATTAGGTTTGGGTGTCAGGATTAACTCCTTGACAGAGTCTGAAGGTTTTCAAGCTTTAAGCAGTTTCTCCTCAATAATGCAAGCCAGCTATCCCTGCTCTTCACAGCTGAGAGGGCTCCTGGCAAGTACAGGAAGGGCTTTGGGCAGCACATGGCAGTGAGAAAAGTCATTGAAACACCTTCCCTGAGCATGGTTTTCCCCAAACAGCTCTTTGATGGGCTTCGGTGTGTTTTTCATAGTCACGCTCAGGCTCTAAGGACTCACCTCCTCATTTCCCCTGTGCTTACCTTTGTAGAACCGTACTTGGGAAAGCTCTGTGGGAAAAAAGAAAAGCAGACAAGTGGATTTTTCAAGGCTTGCTGTACCCCTGTGTGCTCAGACACAACCCAGGCTGCTGGCCAAAAGGACGAGGTTCTCCTGCAGTAACATACTTGATGTCTAAGTTGGTGTTGGGGTTTGGGGAGTTCCCTTTCTCTCGAGGAACCCTTGAGGAATTTCCTCCCATGTATGTTACCGAGGCAACAAATTGCTGGGTACTTGGGAGAAACAAAAGAACTGGCCACGGACAGGAGGAGCCCATTTTGGGCTACTGTCTTCACCTGGGTGTGGCAAGGCACTCTCTGCTCAGCTGGGGATGGGGAGAGAGGTGGCCATTCTCATCAGCACTGCAGGCTTCCTGCTGTTTTTCCTTCCTGCTGGAGAAACCCCAGGATCAAGCCTGTCTTTCCCTGCCTCGCTGGGAGCTGAGCTGCAGGCACCCTGCAGCCTCCCGCCTTCGCTGCTCTGCAGCCCTGCCCGTCCTGCCTGCCGAGACCTCCGGGGATTCCTACCACAGCTCCGCAGCTCGATACATCTCGCCTGCCACCCGGAAGTTGTGCTCCTACTGCTGCTCCAGCCTGCCTGGACAGGAGAGCCCGGACAGACCCCAGGATCAGCTGCCCAGGGAGGTTTGTGAAACCTTTCTTCCACCCCTTTTCCCGGGATCTAATCCGCCATTGCTCCGTGCTCCCCGAGCTCGCTCCGGAGCGCCCCCTGCAGCCGCGGGAGAACCATCGCACCTGCCCTGCTCACCGGGAGCCGCCAGCGCCCCTGCCGGCTGTGACTGGAACTGCACCAGAGGGGAAAGGGCCTGACAGCCGAGAGAGGCTGCACTGGGTTTGTGGTTCTGTTTGTTGTCACCACTGTAGTTATTGTTGTTTGTTTGCCTGTTTATATATCTGTATTTTAGTAAAGAACTGTTATTCCTATTATTTATATCTTTGCCTGAAACCCCCTTAATTTCAAAATTATAATAATTCAGAGAGAAGGGGGTTGCATCCTTCATTTCAAGAGAGGCTCCTGCCTTCCTTAGCAGTCATCTGTCTTTTCAAATCAAGACAGTTGGGAAACACCTCAAGCAGCCCCAGGCCATCCTCCAAAGGGAGCAAAGCCTTACGCACTGGGGTGCTCCATCCTTTAGCAGCAAGAAATCCAACCTAAAATCCAGGCAGGAATCCTTGAGGACAAGGAAGAAGAGATCATGCTGGTGGCAGGGAAGAAGGGATAGGGAACAAGGGAGATTAATTTCCCTGCAGGAGACCTCTCTGGTTTCCCATATGATGGGAGGACCCGCAGCTGCAGGGCTCTTCACTGGTACCATTTCCTGTAGGGATGGACCTTCCCCAGCACAGCCCGGCTGCTGCCTGACAATCTCCTGGTGCCAGTTGACACTTCTGCAGGGCAATACTTCCAGAATGCCTTAAAATCTGCTCATTGTCCATACTATTTTTCAGCTTCTGATTCTGGAAGGAGGGATCCAAATAGTCGGCCAGCTCTACCCTTAGTGACCTTCAGGCCACCCACATGCTTCTCTACTCCCCTCACCACACACACACAGAGTTACTTAAGCCACTTCTGTTCCCTGGTCAAGTGAAACTAAATCAGAGAGTGTGTGACAATTTTGTTTCCCAGACATGGGGCACACAGCTCCAACTTGCTCTCTCTGAGGTCTGAGAAGGACAAAAAGCTGATGTGAGATGAGCCTGGCCTCTCTTTCCTTTCCAGATGGGAAAGAGGGGCCAGACAAATGGCCACACCATGGAACAAAAAAAGAGTAAGCCTTTCACAGAGAAGGGACTCCCAGGAGCCAAAGGTGACTTTCCTGCACCTGTTACCCCTGGAGACACTTGACAGGCTCCACTGTCCTTCCTGTGAGGAATGACCAGCATCACTGGGACAAGCACCTTGCCTGCCCTGAGGTGAGACCTTCTCCCAATAATGACATGGGGCCTTTCCTCTTGGAAAGACCAAGAAGTCTCTGATCTTCTTTCACTGACAAAGAGGACCCAGCCCAGAGCACAGGGGAGTATTTATGATCCATGTCCAGAGCTGTTTTTCCAGGAAAGGGACACTGTTCATGGCAGGCTGGTGTAGACAGGACAGAAGCCACAGGAAAGGACTAGCCACTCCTGAGCCAGTGGATGGGAAACAGGTCTTGCCCAAGGCCTGAGACCAAGATTCCTCCCTTTAACTCTTCCTCTGGAGCTTTCCCACTCCTAGTGTCCTTTACTCTATCAAGTGCCCATGTCCCAGATTTCATGGACACACAAGTTCTGTAAAGAGAAGTAAAAAGTCTCTCCCATTGTCACAGAACTACAGAAACATGGAATGGGTAAATTTGAAAGGGACCACTGGAGGTCATCTAGTCCAACTTCCCTGCTCAAACAGGGTCCCCCAGAGACCCTTCCTCGGATTGTGTCCAGACAGTTTTTGAATATCTCCAGAAAAGGACACTTCACAGCCTCTCTGGGAACCTGTTGCAGTGCTCACTCACCCTCCAGTAATGATGTTCTTTGTCATGTTCGGGTGGAAATTCCTTTTTTTTTCAGTTTCTGAACATTGCCTCTCATCTTATTATTCAGCACCACTGTGAAGAGCCTGGCTCCATCCTCCTGATCACCATTCTCCAGACACTTCTGTACATTGATGAGAATCCCTTCTCTGTCTTCTCTTGCCTAGACCAAACATTCCCAGCTCCCTCAGCTTCTTCTCTCAAGAGAGATGCTCCAGATCCCTGATCATCTTTCTAGCCCTCAGCTGGTCCCACTCCAGGAGCTCCAGGTCTCTCTCATACTAAGAATGCCAGAATCGGACACAGCAATCCAGATGTGCCTCACCAGGGCTGCTCCTCCCTTGAGCTGCTGACAATGCCCTTCCCAATGCACCCCAGGATACCATTGTCGTTCTCGTCCGCTGGGGCACATTACTGACTTTTAAACAACATTTTGTTCACCAGGACCCCCGGGTCCTTCGATGCAGAACAGCTGTCCAGCAGGTCAGCTTCCAGCCAGGACTGGGGCCTGGGCTTATTACTTCCTGGTTGCTTTGAATGGGTTTGGATGGACAGACCGATGACAGGCTGGGGAAAGAGCACAGGCCCTGTGAGCCTTTTTGAGGGCTTGGCAAAGGCCAGATGGGCAGGATGGAGGGTTGAGATCATCCCAATTCACCCAGCTAAAAAGCATTTTTGGGTCCTGGGAGACCACTATCTTTAACATGAGGAAGGTGAGTGGGCAAACATGGGGAAAGTGAGAGACAGAAAGAGAAATTCAAAGTGGGAACCTTTGTGATATATCAGAGACAGAGAGAGGTCATGACAAGGGCCCCGTTCCCAGCCAGAGGAAGGTCCTTGGACATTGGGCAGAGAGTGCTGGGTGCTGCCAGTGCGCTCCCCTGCCCCCACCTCATGCACTGCCCATGGAGATGTCCCAGAGCTGAGCAGGGGAGCACCGGGGGGAAGCTCATCCTGGGCACAGACACACAGGGTGTGCACTGTTGAGGTACCTCTCCCTCCAAGGTCCCGGGGGAAGGGACCCTAGAGTGTACGAGTCTGTCTCTGTCCCTGTCCCCATGTCACGTGTGGCCTGTACACATGTGGCCTGTCTTCTGATTGGGGGGGGGGGGGGGTGCTCCCCAGGCTCAGGAAGAAGGGAGTAGTTGCGTGATTGTGAGGAGTCAGCCATGGGACCTGAGCCATGATGGGACTGGAGGGAAATAAACGTCCATCAACATCTATAGAAATATCGCTTCGTATTTCCTTCCTACTCGTCTTGCCAAAAGCTCTTGTTGCAAGTTATCCCAGTTGCAAAAAATGGTTGGAGAATGCTGGTGAACGATCCCTGGAGAATGTGATTCGGTGATTTGTGAGTAAGCTCTGCATATCTTTTCTTGCTTTCATTTTGCTGTCCCATCTCTGAACAATGGAGGACTCATAGAAAGACTCATGGCTGTCTGAACCACAAAGAGACATTTACTTTAAACTAAAAAAGGTTTTTGAACAGCAATATGTAGATTTTAGCTTAATTCAAGCTCAAAAAGAACTAAGACACTTCCTAGCATGGTTGTTTAAAAACTTCTTCTATGTTTCTCGGGATTTGATTCTTACCAAAGACTTTTGGGAGAATGTTTGGACACAATTAATTTCTGAATCAAAAAATATGCTGATGCAAGAATATTTCCACGAATATCACCTGATTACAGAGACTGTTGAGCAATATCGGCTGTGTCCCGCTGCTGTTTTAGCGGCAAACACATGGTTGAGCAGCACACATGTTGCAATGGGTTCCTCCGTTGCTCCGAAGACCGCGCAGCCCCGGACACAAGCGCCCAGTGCATTGCAGGCGGCGGCAAGGGAGCTCCCGTGTGTCGGAAAGTCAGCAAAGCCAGGCACGGCAGGAGTGGAGCCAGGAGCGGTGGGATCGCAGGCCCAGCAGTGTTCACCCTGAGACACGTGAGCGGCGTGGTGGCGCCGGCAAGGGGAAGCCGCATGGGTCTGCCAGGGCAGCCTGGTTAATGGGAGGGTGCAGCACGGGGCCGCGTGGAGCCTGGGCAACCATGTGGGATCCCAGCAGAGGCGGCGGCGTGCAGGCTGTGGCCAGAGGCAGCAGAGGAGCTGGCAGAGCAAAGCGGCATGGCACGGCCTGGCACACACAGCCCCAAAGGCAACCCTGGGAAGCCAGAACCACGCAGCAGGAGTGTTCAGACTTCTACACCAGCAGCCCTGGCATGAGAGCGAGCAAAGCCGAAAGTGAAAGCAAAAACACAGCAAAGCAACAAACATCAGCGACACAAAAAGATGAAAAAATCATCATAGATAAAATTTTGGGGACTGTGAAGTGGTATGACGTAAAGAATAACTACAGTTTCATAATTAGGAATGATACAAAAGAAGACATATTTGTGCATAAATCTAGCTTTATAAAAAATAACCCTGAAAAGCATGTTCCAAGTTTAGGAGAGGGAGAACAAGTAGAATTTAAAATTGTACAAGGAAGAAAGGGCCCTCAAGCAGCATGTGTTACAAGCCCTGGGGCTGTTCCTGTGAAGGGTAGTAGATATGCTCCAAATCGCAACAACCCTAGACAGTATCCCCATAATCCCATCCTACATTTCCCTTTTACCTCGTGCCATTTTGTCCCCAGTATATGCCCAATGCGTATTCGCATCCCTGGTTCCCCTCACATCTGTTTGCCATGAGCCCCTTTGCAATGCTGATGCGGGAATGAAAAGGAGGGAGGGAAGAAATTAACTGTCATTTTCTAAGATTCCAACCGGTACAGAAAGGAAGAAACCCTCTCCTGACTCAGTTTCCATCTGAAGCATGCTCAAGTACTGTCTCCCTTCTGATACTCCAAAGAAAATCTTTTCGGACATTTGGGGACTCAAGATAGTGGCTTCTCTTCTTTTGAAATTGTTTTGTTACGTTTATCCAGCTGATTCCAATGTTCCTTTTATTTAAAAAGAAAGGGTGAATTGTTGAGGTACCTCTCCCTCCGAGGTCCTGGGGGGAGGGAACCTGGAGTGCACGGGTCTGTCCCTGTCCCCATGTCACGTGTGGCCTGTACCTGTCTTCTGATTGGGGTGCCACCGGGATCCTGGTTCGAT
>JACBWW010000153.1:11281-24315 GCA_020086605.1 Lanius collurio | reverse complement strand
CCCCTGGGAGGGGTTTGGGTGATTGGCGGAGAAGGTGCGAGAACAAAGGGAGGAGAATAACCATATTAGGTGAGCCAGGGGAGAGGCTTGGACTTGGGGCAAACCGACTGAGAACTGGGGATGGCAATGGGGGGAAACAGAGACAGACCATTGGGGCACAACAAACATACAAAATCATAGAAATATAATAAAACATTGCACCACCACAGTCCAGTGACACTATAATCCCAGTATGATCCCAGTCACTCCCAGTATGATGCCCATGGCCCCAGGGTGATCCCAGTTCCTCCCTGTCAATGCCAACATGAGCCCAGTAGCCTCCAGTATGATTCCCGTGACTCCCTGTCTCTCCCAGCACATCCCAGTCACCCCCAGCATGCTCCCAGTCATTCCCACTTCTTCCCAGTTGCTTTCAGCACAATTTCAGTTGCTCACAGCCACTCCCAGTCAATCCCAGTATGGTTCCAGTCACCCTTAGTATGATCCCAGTCTCACCCTGCATGGACCCTGTAGTGGTTTAGTCTAAATCATCCCTTACTTACTTATTTTACCTGTGTGAGATAAGAATTAGGAGGAAGCAAAGAAGCAACTAACTTAAAAGACTATAAAGAAGTTTATTAACAGACCTAAAAGAAAGAAACAAAAGTCAGAATCAGACTAAACCCTCATGACATAAAAACTGTCAATTCCAAATAAATAAGAAAAAGCAAAAAGGAGGGTCTTAAAGAAAAAAAGTCAACTTTTATTAAAATAACAAAACGCAAGGTTCAGCCGCGATAAAAAGACACTTGAGGCTGGCTAAGCCCACGACCCACAGCAGGTATGGTTACGTGCTAGGCACCTCGTGTGCACGAGGCTAGGCCACAAGTGACCTGACCTGTTCACTAGCACGGGTCCACTCCGGGCTATTCCCAAAAATGGGCGTTTCTCTGGGTGCAGTCTGTTTTTATGAAGTCCTGTCTCCGCCCAGTCCAGCCCCCGATCCGCCCCATTCCACCCATGGCCCGCCTTAAGTCTGCCCTTCTGTCTTCTGCCGATTGGAAAGTCCGGGATGATGACACCTCATAATTGTCCAATGGCTCGTCGTCATCTGGGGCGTTACATAACAGTCCTTGGGGTGGGGTGCAGACCTAATTGATATGCACAGTTGCCATGGTGCTGGGTGACAAGTCCCTTAACTGGGGCAAAAAAAACAGTCTCTTGCTCCTTTGAAAAGGGCTTTTCTGTGGGCTTGGGGAGACTTGGTGATTTGATTTAAAATAATAAAAGGACACTTGGGTATACAAATGGGGTAAAAACATACATAACAGGGACCAAGCATGAACAGTGAACCTCTAACATGAACAATAAACTTTAAACTCCTTAACAACTTGGCAATCTAATTGCCTTTTTACCTTTTTAACAGTAATTAACTTCCACTTAACACCTTATTAGTACCCTAAGCATAGGCCTGTGTGGATAAGGACAAAACCAGCATAATGTGGAAGAGGTGATAGCATTTATAACAGGATACCAGGGCAGAGCTGGGATAAACAACCAACCAGATCAGAGCCCAGGCTGCTTGAATGGTAGACAAAGGACTATCTCAGAGTCACATGACAGGGACCCGGCTGGGGGGGTCCCAGGAGGGGTCCCATGGGAATTTGTTGGTGCAGATTTAGATAAAGATATGGACAATGCAGATGGTGTGATCTCCTGTACCAGACTGCAGCTTCCTGCATCCTTCTCTGCTAGTCAAGTTTATCCTGAAACCCAGGAGATGATGAAGACCCGTGGACCTCTGCTAGAAGGCCCACGCCGAAAGAAATATGGAAAGTGATCCCTGACCTGAAATAGGAGGATGCTTTCCTGGATTTGTGTTTCACAAGCAGACATGGCAGGACTGGAGGAAGGCAGCTTTGGCTGGAGTGCAGGAAAGGTGGGATGAAAAACCCAGGTGAAGGCAGCATGACAAACTGTAGCAGCTGAGTACAGAGGAAAGATGAGCTCCGCCCAGCTTCTGTTGTGCTTTCCTAGTGCAGCCCAGGGTGCCACTATCTGTCTTTGCTGCAAAGCTCCAAAGTCAGGAGAGGACAAGACTTTGGGGGTACCTAAAAATGGCCTTTTTCTGGGACATCAGCAAGGAAATAGAGCCAGGCTCTTCCCTGTGTGCCTGAAGCTGAGGGTCAATGGGCACCAACTGAAGCAAGGGAGGAAACACTTTTCCCCCACAGAGGCAATCAGGCACTGGAGCAGATTCCCCAGAGGTCTTGTGTCATTTCCATTCTTGCAACACTTCAACCCCTGAATGCACAAATCCCTGGTTCCAGCTCAGTCTGACCCCATGGCTGACCTTGCTGTGAGCAGCAGGTTAGCCTAGAGACCTCCTGAGGTCCCTAACAGCAGAAACGATTCTGTGCTTCCATCCACCACAGATCTCACCTTCCTCATGGGTGGGAAATCACTCAAGTTCCCAGTGACATTTGAATTCAGCAAGAAAGTTTGGTCAGATGATCTGTGGCTTTCTCGTCCCACTGCAGCATTGTTGCTCAAATCCAGAGCTACTCGGCAGCTAACCCCAAATAAGCCTGGTCCTTTCCTTTCCTTTCTTCAATTTTATTTTCTTTTTCCTTCTATTCCTCCTCACAACTTTTTCCCATTGACCATCTGTCATGTAAAAAGGGGAGATTCACTCAAATCCTTTGTGTTGGATTTGTATGTCAGTGCCTCAGCAAAACCAAAGTCCTTGTGCCCAACCAGTCCCATCCCGTTATAGGTACCCTTCACCAAGCCGTTCACTAGATCAGAGGGTGGTTTGACGCATGTGTTCAGGATCACACACCAGAGAGATCCCTTCTGGGTCTCCATACCTTCACCCAGTGACTGCCAGCGCCCTTGAAGGATTCATATTAAGAGTTTACAAATTAACACTCTGTCTTAGGTTACAGTGTAAGAAGTACCCAAAAGTATATATTCTATCACCACCTTCATAAAACCGGGCTAAACCAGATAGGGCAGTGTTCTTTTTCTCTTCCATGACACATCCCTGATAACTCCCTCCCGAGTAATATTTTTCTGTTAATGGTCCATCAAGTCTCACTTCATGACTCATAAAATTGCATCATCCCATTGTGAGATGTTCTGCCCAGGGGGAGGAACCAAACATTCCTACCTGGATATAATCTAAAGTTGGGAACACTACAGGCATCCCTTACCTACTGAACTCCCAGAGGAGAAGAGCTACATAACCACCACTGGACCTTCAGAGGAAGAGCAGACCCTTCTACATGGTCACCACTTCAACAGAACCACATCTATCACTTCAGGAGGACCGCAGCCACCATCTTATCAGACTGCTACTGCCAGCCTGACCAACAGGCTGTATCCTTACTCCGTCAGTTTAAGCCAGTTTCTGTATTATTGCCTTTATCTTAATTTTCCATTTAATTGTCATTCCAACTTGGGATCTCCCACTGGTTGGCTTTCAAACTAGGACACACTCTTTATTAATAAAACTGTGACAGGTTAAATTTCAAGAATTGCCAGTGATAGTATATGAACAAAAAATATATTCAAAGCAATTTACTATCAAGCTCTAACCCCAATAAAAACTGGCTTGAAATAATCATTCCACATGCACAGAGTACAGTTCTTACCCAATCAGCATCCCTACCTGGGGGAGAAGACAGGTTTGACCATCCACTGATTCCACAAGTTACAAAGGAGTTAATCTCAACTTCTCTCCCTTCTTAACTCACTTTTGTACTCCTTCTTTACATTCAGGTGGAGCTTGAGTGACTTTAGTCATACATGTTACTCAATAAGTGGTGGTCGTACCTTGGGGGTGAGTATCTCAGTATGTAAGATAATCTTGTTAGGGGGACATGGCCAGTCCAAGGAGAAGGATTTCCCAATGGTTGCTGGTTCAACAGCAGGACATCCTCCTGTATCTCCCTTGGTTTTCAGCTGCTGTGAAGCTGATCAGCTTCACATTCCAAATCACCAAATTCCCTCCTCTGCAAGGGCTTTGCAGTGGGGGTCTCCACTCTCCTCCCTCTGTTTAGTCCCCTTAGTATGTAGGGGAGTTAGGCACACCAAACACAATCTCTGTTTATTAAAATGTAAATCTACTCTCAGTCTTTTTCCCACATAATCTTTTGCAAGGGCATTCTAGACCATTTTTTACAAGAAGGAAGTGGAGAATCCCGTGACCAGGACTAGAAGGACCCTGTCTCCAACCAGGTGGACAAGAGAGACAACCAAATTTGGACTGGGTGGATCCAATGGCCTTGAACATCAGCCCCATGGGAGTCCAAGGCTCCAGCAGACAAGGGCACGGGGTAGCCCAGGCAGAGGCTAGTAATCAGCAGTTTGGTCCAGCGGTCAATACTCTCATTCTGTCCTTTTTAACATCTCCATTAGTGATTGTGGGTAAGAGGCTAGAGAGTCCCCTCAGCATCTTGGATGATGATCCAAGAATGGAAGAGGTGGCTCATATACTGAGGATTTCTGCTGTCATCTGGGTGGACCTGAACAGGCTGGAGAAAAAAAAGGGCTGACAGGAACCATTTCAAGTTCAACAAGGAGAAGTACAAATTCCTGTACAAGCGGAGGAACAAGGCCAGGCACCAGCACATCATGGGGGACACCCAGCTGCAAAACATCAGGACAGAAAAGGACCTTAGGGCTATGGTCGGCTTCAAGTTGAGGAATAAGCTCTTCCTGCAATGGGATATTGGTATCCCAGGCAGTATTAGGAGGAATGAGGCAACAAGTTGAGACAGGGGATCTTTCCCTTCTCCTCAGTATTGAAGAGGCCACAGCTGCTGTTCTGAGCTCCCCAGTACGAAAGAGACATGGAACTATTGGGAAGGCCCACACAAATGACTAAGGGATTGGAGCATTTCTGCCAGGAGAGAAGGCTGAGAGTGGGCACTGCTGAGCCTGGAGAGGAGAAGGCTTGGGAAGATCTCAGGAATGTGTCTCAACACCTGAAGGAGGCTCTTCCCAGAGATGCCAGTGACAGGACATGAGGGAATGTGGAAAACTGAAACATTTGATATGCAGAGTAAACTACTCATCATCATCATCATCAGAAAACTGCACTATTACCAGAGGCTCAGTGTCAGGCTCAGCAGCAGCAAGGCCTGTGGAGAACAAGGGAATGAATTTGCTTTCCTGGCTGATGCCATCAGCAATGCTGAAAGTGTACAAAGCTCTTGCCTTACAGACATCATAAAAAGAAACCTGCTTGGCTGGGATGTCTAGGAAGATCCCAATCTTTGACAAATAGCCAGTCACAGTCAGACAGGTCCAAGGACTCGTGTAGGCCCAATAATCTTGCCCATCTGAACCTGCGATAACCCAGAAGCCGTTCTCAGGGCACAGAGTCAAAGTCCCTTTGCGAGTCACAGATTCCAGGGCAATACCCAAGGCCCAGATTCTTCTTGTCCCAACAGACACTTCCCAGTAGTGTTTCCCATATGTGTATCCTTCCTTTGCCAACACAAACAAGTGGGAATCAAATCTCTTCTCATTTCTGAGCATGAATGTGATTACACCAGTGTCTTTCACTCTCCTTCCATCTGCAGAGATTTCCAACCTGGGATGAGCCGTGTCAGCATCCAGGGTGACATTCCCTGCAATGATCAGGTCAGGCCATGAGGAGCACAAAACACAAGCTCTGCTTTTCTGAGCCTTTCCCTTCTCAGCCCCTCTCATTTGTCCTCCCTCCACACTCAGGTGCACTCAGCAGCCTCAGGGCACCTCCAGCTTCTCCCCTCCCCTCCTGCCATGTCCCTTCCTTGGGCTGCTGCCAGAGACAGTGGCAGCCTGCAGGCACCAAATGCCAGGCACTGCTCCAGGGCTGCTGGGACTGCAGCAGGCAGCGCCAGGGAGGAGGCTGTGGGGCTCAAGCCCCTCTCCCTCCATCTCTGCATTGCTGGGGGTGGCCTGAGGAAAAGGAGCAGGAGTTGGCAGCAGCAGGAATTAGGTTTGGGTGCCAGCAGCTGGAATTAGGTTTGGATTCACTCCTTGGCAAAGTCTGAAGGGGATTTTCAAGCTTTAAGTACTTTTTCCTCAGTAACAGAACAGCACCAGTGTGTGATACCACTGGCACGTGGCTTAGAGTGGAAGAGTGATCTGCAGTGCCACAAGGATAAGGGAATCTTTCTTGCCTCAGCTTTCTACACTCATCAGGGGAGGGGATGAACTCCTGGCAGGCCTCAAGCAAGGTGCAATCTCATTAAATAAGGGCCTCTAGCTCGGCTCAGGTTGAAAGGGCAAGGAGCTGCTCCTGCTGTGGAGCAAGATGAGCTCCAGACACTTTTCCTGAGAGGCCCCACAGGCCAAAGCAGGAGTGGGAGCCGGGGCTGCAGTGGCCAGTGCAAGCCGGCTGTGTCTGCTCCCCACAGCTGAGAGGGCTCCTGACAAGCCCAGGCAGGGCCTTGGGCAGCACATGGCAGTGAAAAAAGTCATCCAACCCCCCTTCCCTGAGCGTGTTCTTCTCCAAACAGCTCTCTGAGAGGGTGGGGTGTGTTTTCCAGAGCTGCACTCAGGCTCTTGAGTACTCATTCCACATCTCACCTATGCTTACCTTTGTAGGACCGTAGTTCTGGAAGGTCTGTGGGAAAGGAGAGGAGCAGGAAGTAAGTGGATTTGTCAAGGCTTGCTCTGGCAGTGAAACAAAATTGGCCAACTCTCTCCTCTCAGTGATAATGAGGCCACTCTCGCGCTCCCCTACTCCAACACTGACACTATGGTCAGGCATAAGGCTCTTAGTGTTGCTGGGGCCCTGACAGTCCAATCAAACAGAATGAGATTGAGGAAATCTCTTATTTTTGTTACCCAACTCTCTCCCCTCCACGACACTCATACCATCCCCACACTCCCCTACTCTCCCACCACACACACACACTGTTCTCTTAACCAGTTCTACCTACTCTCATTTCACCAAAGACTCCCAGAGAAAACAGTAGATCAGGTTGTGTGATAATTTTGTTTTCCAGACATAGGGCACGTGGCTCCACCTTGCTTCCTCTGACTACCAAGGAGGACTAAAAGGTGCTGTGAGATGAGCTCAGCCTCCCTTTCCTTTTCAGATGGGAAAGACAAGCCAGAGGAATGGCCAGACCTTAGACTAAAAAGGGCTTTCACAGAGGAAAAACTTGCCAGGAAGCAAAGGTGACTTTCCTGCACCAGTTACCTCTGGAGACACTTGTCAAACTGATCGTGAGCTCCTGGGACAGGTGAAGGGCAGCAGGGCTTGCCCAAGGCCTGAGCCCTACATTTCATCTCCGGCTTCCCTCCCTGCAATGTCCAGCTGCCAGGGTTTAGGGGCACATGGGCTCTGAACAGAGGAGAACAGACACTTCCAGCTCCCCAGAACTGGTTCAAATGGATTGACTGCTAGAGGGCTGGGGAAAGAGCACAGGCTCTGTGAGCTTTCCTGAAGGCTCAGGAAAGGCCTAATGAGCAGAATGGAGGGTTGGGATTGTTCCCCTCCATCTCTCCAAAGAGCAGCTGTGGGCTGTGGGAGACAACAATCTTTGTTAAAAGGAGGAGAAGTGGGGAAAGCAAGAGAGATGATATCAGGGCATGCAGGTGGACTCCTTTACCACATATTGGGTCACAGAGAGCCCACACTACACATTCCCTTTAAAGACAAGGTAATGCAGAGGGACCTTGACCACCTGCAGTCACTGCCTCAGTGTTCAGGAGTCTCTGCAGGTGGGGACACAAGAGCTACTTGCCAAGAAAATCTATCTCTCTCCATCCCCTTTGAGGGGCAGTGGACAACGAGCTCACAGGACGATTTGCCTGTAGAACAGATTTTGCATTCAGATAGATGAAGTTCTGCTGGAAAAGGCCTTGCTCACCTAATTCATTCTTCAAGTATGTTCTGAGGAGCTGAAGGTCATATTCTATGGACCCCAATGTGGTCTGCATAGCTTTAACCAGAGTTTGGATTTCTTGGGAGAGCTGCTGGAGGTCCATTAGCCTCAGGGATTCCAAGAACTTTGGGGCATTTTTCTCCACTGTCTTTCTTGCAAGAGAAGACTGGTGCCAGTGGGACAGTGGTTTTGCCTCACCTGAGGTGAGGTATGGTACTACTAATTAGATGGGACCTTTCTTGTTAGAAAGGACCAAGAAGACACTGTTTTTCACTCCCTCCAAATGTGATGGAGAAATGACGGACCTTTACTGACTCCCAGTGCCATCTCAGCATCAAAGGTGTTCTGCGGGCATGGGACATAAGAGCTGCTCCCAAGGAAGTTCTGCCCCATGCACCCACTCAGAGAGAGGCAAAGAACTAGCTCACATTTGTAGAGCAGTTTCTGCCTCCAGAAAGATGAAGGTCTGCTGGGGAATCAGCCTGCTCACCTGGTTTGTTCTTCAGGTCTGCTATGCCAATCTCAAGGCCAAGCTGTGAGGACATTTGCATGTTCTGGATTGCTTCCCGCAGAGTTTGCATTTGTTGGGAGAGCTGCAGAAGACCCTTCTTCCACATGGATTCCATGGTCCTTGTATTTGCCTCCACTGTCCTTCCTGCGAAGAAAGAACCCTCTCACTGGGACAGTCTCATTGTTATCTCGAGAGGGAGACCAGCAACCTGCAATCACAATGCCTAAAAGCTCGGAATTAAATTCACTGCCAGAGCATCTTTCCTTAGGGCTCTCCCATTCCCTGTGGACCTCCCTAAAGGCCTGACCAAGGGCTACTGGGCAGCATTGAGGGCAGCACTGACCCCACTCCGTCTCTGCAGGCACCATCTGTGGGTCCTGGAAAACAATGCTCTTTGTCAGGAGGCAGGTGTGGTGGGGCAACCCCCACCTGCCCCTTGGACCCCATTGTGGTCTCAGGAATGTTCACTGGGCCTCAGCCTTGGTCAGTGGCCCCAGGATCGGACATGGGGCCTGTGCCTGGCCAGAGGAAGCTCCCTGGACATTGGGCAGAGAGTGCTGAATGCTGCCCTCCCCTGATGCCTTAGGATTTAGCTTTTATATTTTTCAGATCCTGTACTGCTTTAGTTTGTAACTGTAAAACTCCCATAGCCTCTTAACTAGTGTTCTCACATTCTGGTTAGACATGACAAACCTTCTCTGCACCTGGACTCAAGGACACCTTGTTGTCCCAGGCCCTGAAACATGTAAAACAAGCCTTTGAACAGGGAGAGCAAACATGGGGTAGTTACATCATTACCTGAAATTGTAATTGGAGAATTAACCCTGATATGCAAATAGACCAAACTTTAAAAAACCCATGACCCAGCGTCCATCTTCTGTGTATCCACTCAGAGGGTTTTTTGACTCCCAAGGTGTACCTATTGAAGGCCCTCTTTTATAAATACCCACTTTTATTCTCTTAATCTCGTCTAGCCTCTGTTTTCAGGTAGCCACTCATAGGCATCACCCCTGCACCCCACCTCATGCCCTGACCAGGGAGATGCCCCCAAGCTGAACAGGGGAGCACAGGAGGGGCTCATCATGGGCACAGACATGCAGGGGTACACAGCCCGGCCTCACCCAACGTGGCACCAGGAGTGGGGCAGGAAGAGAAGGGCAATGTGGAAAGGGACAGAGACAGGGACAGGGGTTCCAGAGGAAACCTTAATGAGTATCAGACAGTGAGAGAACTAGGAGTTCAAACTCTCTTCAAGGATAAGGGAGAGAAGAGGGACCTTGAGCCCCTGCAGAAAACACTTCAGCATGGAGGTGTTCCAGTGGCACGGATGACAAATCTGCTACCCGCGTAAGGACTGTCCTTCCCCATCCCCTTTGAGGAGCTGTGGAGGATGTGCTTACAGGAGAGTTTGCCTGTAAAGCAGCTTTTGCCTTTGGAGAGATGAAGGCCTGCTGGGAATGGCACAGCTTACCTAGTTCATTCTCCAGGTCTGCTCTGATCATCTGAAGGTCACACTGTGTGNAGCTTACCTAGTTCATTCTCCAGGTCTGCTCTGATCATCTGAAGGTCACACTGTGTGGACCTTTCCATGTTCTGGATTGCTTCCTGCAGAGTTTGCATTTGTTGGGAGAGCTGCAGAAGATCCTTCTTCCACATGGATTCCATGGTCCTTGTATTTGCCTCCACTGTCCTTCCTGTGAAGAAAGAACCCTCTCACTGGGACAGTCTCATTGTTATCTCGAGAGGGAGACCAGCAACCTGCAATCACAATGCCTAAAAGCTCGGAATTAAATTCACTGCCAGAGCATCTTTCCTTAGGGCTCTCCCATTCCCTGTGGACCTCCCTAAAGGCCTGACCAAGGGCTGCTGGGCAGCATTGAGGGCAGCACTGACCCCACTCCGTCTCTGCAGGCACCATCTGTGGGTCCTGGAAAACAATGCTCTTTGTCAGGAGGCAGGTGTGGTGGGGCAACCCCCACCTGCCCCTTGGACCCCATTGTGGTCTCAGGAATGTTCACTGGGCCTCAGCCTTGGTCAGTGGCCCCAGGATCGGACATGGGGCCTGTGCCTGGCCAGAGGAAGGTCTCTGGCAGAGAGTGCTGGGTACTGCCAGTGCCCTCCCCTGCCCCCACCTCATGCACTGCCCACAGAGATGACCCCAAGCTGAGCAGGTGAGCACGGGGTGGGGCTCGTCATGGACACTTCAGCATGGAGATGTTTCAAGTGTCACAGAGCACAAAAGCTGTTTCCCAGTGTAAGGACTGTCCTTCTCCACCCACTTTGAGGAGCTCTGGAAAATAAGCTCACAGGACAGTTTGCCTGGAAAGCAGCTTTTTCTTCAGAGAAATGAAGGTCTGAGGGGGAATGGCCTTGCTTACCTAGGTCATGCTCCAGATCTGTTCGGATCATCTGAAGCTCATGCCGTGTGGATCCCTCCATGTTCTGGAAAGCTTCCTGCAGTGTTAGAATTTGTTGGGAGGCTTCATGGAAGTCCTTCTCCAGCCTGGATTCTAAGGCGCTTGTATTTGCCTCCACTGTCCTTCCTGCAAAGAAAGAACAGTTTCACCAGAACAAAGTCAGGGTTTTCTTGAGGAAAAGACCATTGATCCATAATGATGATGCCCAAATCTCTGATATAAAATCTCTGTCAAGGCTTTTCTTAGGGGTCTCCCAGTCCCGGTGGGTCTTCCTAATGGCTTGACTAAGGCCTCCTCGGCAGCATGGATGGTAGGAATGATCTCTGTCTCTCCAGAGGGCACAAGTGGGCCCTGGGAAATTAACACTGTCATGAGGATGATGTGGTGCCACAGAGCACAAAAACTGTTCCCCATATAAGGGCTGTCCTTCCCCATCCCCCTTGAGGATCTGTGGAGGACAAGCTCACAGGACAATTTGCCTGTAGAGAAGCCTTTGCCTACAAAGCTATGAAGGCTTGTTGTGGAAATAGTTCTGCTCACCTAGTTTGTTCTCCAGGTCTGTTCTGATCATTTGAAGGTCACGCTGTGTGGAGACTTTCATGTTCTGGAAAGTTTTTTTCAGAGTTTGAATTTGTTGGGAGAGCTGCAGGAGGTCCTTCTGCCACATGTATGCTATAGTCCCTGTGACATTTGCCTCCACCGTCTTTCCTGTGAAAAAAGATTGGTGTCACAGGGACAATGATTTTTTTCTCCCTTGAGGTGAGGTCATGTCCCACCAATGACACAGAGCTTTCCTCTTAAAAAGGATCAAAAAGATGATGTTCTTTCACTCCCTTCTGTGACAAGGGAGAGAAGAGCGACCTTGACCATCTCCAGCTGCCACCTCAGCATCAAAGGTGTTCCACATAACTGGAACGTAAGAGCTGCTCCCAAGGAAGTTCTGCCCATTTTGACAAAAGGCGAAGGATTAACTAACAGGTCAGCTTGCCTGTAGAGCAGGATTGACCTTCAGAGAGATGAAGGCCTGCTGGGGAATGGCCCTGCTCACCTAGTTCATCCTTCAGGTCTGTTCTGATCCTCTGAAGGTCACGCTGTATGTACACCTGGGTGTTTTGAAAATCTTTCTGCAGAGTTTGAACTTGTTGGGACACTTCATGGAGGTCCTTCTTCCACATGGATTCCAGGGCATTTGTGGTATTTGCCTGTATAGTCAATCCTATAAAGAAAGAACAGTGTAACTGGGACACTCTCATTACCTTCTGGAGGGAGAGACCAGTGATCTGATTTAAATTCACTGCCAGAGTCTCTTCTTAGGGTTTGCCCTTTGAGTATTCTTGATCAAAAAAGCTATTCCCCTCATAAGGGTTGTCCTTCTCCATCCTCTTTGAGAAGCTGTGGAGGACAAGCACACAGGACAGCTTGCCTGTAAAGCAGCTTTTGCCTTTGGAGAGATGAAGGCCTGCTGAGGAATGGCCTAACTTACCTAGTTCCTTCTTCAGGTCTGTTCTGAGGAGCTGAAAATCACGCTGTGTGGACTCCTGCTCATTCTGGAAATCTTCCTGCAGAGTCTGAATTTTTTGGTAGAGGTGCTGGAGGTCCTTCAGCCGAGAAGATTCCAGACCATCCACTGCCCTTCCTGCAAAGAAACACTGGTGTCACTGAGATAATGACTTTTCCTCTCCTGAGATGAGGTCTTGCTCCACTAATGACATGTGGCCTTTCCTCTTATAAAGGACGAAGAAGACGCTGTTCTTTCACTGCTTCAAGGACGAGGGAGAGAAGAGGGATTTTGACCATCTCCAGGTGCCATTTCAGCATCAAAGGTGTTCCACTGGCATGAGACATAAGAGCTGCTCCCAAGGAAGCTCTGCACAAGGCATCCACTCCAAGGACTCACAAGTGAGTTTGATTGTGGAGCAGAATTTGCTTCCAAAAAGACAAAGGCCTGATGGGGAATGGCCCTGCTTATCTGTTTTTTGCCTTTTGCTTTCTTTCCTTATGCAGGGAGGGCACAAGAAATTCAGTTCAGATCCCTCATGTCCTGCCTGTTTCTAATTTATACTCTCCAGCCTTCTCTTTCCTCAGACAATCCTTTCTAATTCAAAGGCCTTGGAAAAGAACTCAGCTCTGAAAAACAGAGATGGGGAGTTCACATTCTGATGGACTTGTGGGAACAATTACTGTAAACCAAGAGCCCTTACCTCGAAATACCAGAACAGCACCAGCAGCCCATGT